>JABCPV010000856.1:0-10210 GCA_016584345.1 Suillus ampliporus | reverse complement strand
TGTTTTTGTGAGCTTGATCCATGACCTTCATGACCTTGGGCACACTGATTCACGCTATGTGTCGCTCGAAGAACAGCTGGCCATTTTTCTGTACACTTGTGTAACAGGATTAACTGTCAGACATGTTGCAGAATTTCCAGCAATCAAATGCTACTATTTCAGAGTCATGATTTCATGTATGTCTCACCCTCACTTACTCTGCCTATTAGATATTTCCGAAAGATGCTAGATATATTTGCATCCCACCCCTTCTACACCACCACATTCACCTTCCCATTGCCAATGCACCTGTCTCCAGTGCAATTCACAACAATCCAAAATGTTGGCCATACTTTCATGATGCTATTGGAAGCCATTGATGGTAGCCACATCCATGCATTCCCTCCCTCAGCAAGCCGCCACTATACTACAACCAAAAGGTTTTGTCTCTCAAAACTGTCTCTTTGTTTGTGACTTCAACCTCAAGTTTATGTTTGCACTTATGGATGGGAGGGATCAGCAACAGATTCACGATCTGGGGTGAAGCTTAATAATGGCTTGGATATCCCAGGAAAATATCTTCTTGCAGACCTAGGGTTCCCCTCATGCCAAGCTTTTGGTCCCTTACTGGGTGTTCGTTACCATCTGGCTGAATGGGGTTGCCAGTGTCAGGTAAGACTTACAGTTCTCTTTTGTAGTCCAGCTCATCCAATAATATTTTTAGGCCTGTCAACAAGGAAGAATTATTCAATCTTCGTCATGCATCTGCTCAATGTTATCAACATTTTCGGAGTTGTGAAGTGGCACTTTCGCATCCTTTTGATATCCCCTGAGTACAAGATTGGAATTCAAGCTCATTCCTGCAGCACTATGTGCTCTACACAACTACATATGTACCCAGGACCCAGGTGAAGGGCCTCTGCCTCAGAGGGCTGTCTTCAATGACAACCCCACCAATCAAGGGCAACCAATGATGTGTATGATCAACCTGATCATGATATGATTGTCGAGGATGATGCAAATGCAACAATTTTCGCGACCGCATGGCCATGGAGATGTGGGAAGACTATCAGAGGATCTTACAGGAGCGTGATTTAGGAGAAGTCTTTCACTCATTAGATATTGATGAAGACCCAGAGGAAGGAGAGACATAGATCAGTACTATGGGAGCAAGGATGATGCCAATGAAGATGTTATATAACTTTTACAATGTATGGTAGTGTACATTGTGCTACAAACAAAGATGCGCTGCATATCGAAGTGACTAAAAAAAAAAAATGAAAAACAACGAATGCAAAGGACACATGATCGGATGAATTACAGTGCTGTATACCCCATTGGCAGCCTGGCAGAGGACTGATTCCAAGTAAGGTACATTCTCTGGCCTGCTGAGCAAGTAGGTGGAACAAACCACTGGGCTCCTCGTGAAGATGTTCATGAGGGTGACCTTGTCAGATGCCAAGATGCGCTCGTCATCTTGCATCATGTCTAAGGCCTGTGATCGTTCATCTGCTACCCGACTCTCATCGGTCTTGGACATCAACATCTCGAGACTGTCCATCAAGCGGTTGATGGAACCTTGAAGGTTCATGAATGCAGCAGTGCTCACAGCATCCTTTGTGGCCTTGGAGCCTGTGCGTTGACTAGTCACACGCAACACAGTGCTGCCACCACATGTCGACAACTTCGGCTTTTTGTCGAAGGAGGGGGAATCCATCTGCAATACCAAAGTTTGGGTGGTGATGGAGGAAAGGGCCATGTCGGAATGCGAATGTTTTCTGGTGCTACTGTGAGTTACTGCAATTGACAACGGAGGAGGGGGGATGTTCATGGAAGTGCGAGCTACCATTCCAGGGTCAGTGGATGGAAGGGCAGACATGATTTGGTCCCATTTGAAGCTGGGGCTCGCATTGCGAGTGCTGGGCACACTAATGGCAAGACCCATAGCCTTGCCACTTGCCTCAGTGCTAGTAGTGGGAATCGCTGATCCACTGGCTTCAGTGCTGGCAGAAGCAGCAGGTGCTGAGGCAGGAGCAGTGGGTGCTGAGGCAAAAGTGGCGGGTGCTAATGACTGTGCGGCTAATGAAGCTGGGTTATAGGCAGCAGTGCCCTCAGCGCCACTTCCATTTGGCAGGATCTCCAACATCTTGGGCCAAAATCTCCACCCGGTATTTTTGAAGAATCACATTGCCTCGAAAAAAAAGGTAAGCAGCAGCTGGAGATCTCAGAGAGCATGTTCACATACCTTGTTGGTCACACTGGCACTGAGAAATTGTCCCCACTGAACTTCCGCCACTTCCCCCTGAATATTTGCACCATTGACATTATCCCAATGACATCCCGATCAACTGTTCTGATATCTCTCGATGGCGTTGTGAGTCTGCTTGAGCTATGTATGGGTAGCGTTGATCTTAGCGATCAGTCACTGCTGATAATGAGATGGGAAAACATACTGATGTCCATTTCATCTCGCATTGTGGCCCGGTCTTGGATAGGCCATGTGTCCCCACTCCTGCGATCTTGTTTGAAGCCTCATTGAAGACCTCATCTTTGAAAGTGGTTCCTGTGATCTTGGATTTCTGTGTGATTAGATAGTCCAGCAAGGCGTCGACTTCAGCTTCACTCCATTGGGCTTTGGGCTGCCTGTTGTCATCCTTTTGAGCCATGTGAATAAGTTCAAACTGAACGCACACTACAAGCACAGTTACAGTTGCAAAGATGCACTTTTGCTGCTGGGGGGTGAGTTGATGGGTGGTAGTACAAGGAATGTTCATAGTCGCAAGGAGAGATTATTAAAACTCCGACATACCGGCTTGCATGCCACTCCTACACTTCATTTTCAAATATTGGTAAACATTAGTTGCTGAACGGGCTCTAAGTGTTTGATGTAGTCAGACTGGTCGATCTCGGAGAAATTTGGCAGGAGCAGCAAGGAGTTTGAAATTTGACAGATGCCAGTTTAGGTAATCATTGTATTTTGTACAGCATTGACACAAGTCCTTCGTTCGCACTTTAAGCAAAGTATTGTACGCCTCTCAAACATCATAGTCCATCGAGCAACAGTACTTAACATCTAATAGACGATAAAATCTTTTCATGCCTTTCACCAGCCCATGCCACAATATCAGCCACCTGTTGAGCCTTTGATTTGGATTGTCAATCCTTCGAGCCTCGACATTGATGAGAAAATCCTTGCAGTCCTTAAAAATCCTTTGTGGGCTTCGGATGACGGTCATGGACCTCATGTTGCACTCTATCTCGAACAAGACCTCCATGCTACCTTGGAAAGAAGGTTTTTTTCGAAGCAAGGCCCTTGTGCAGTTTTTCAATGTGTTGGATGCGAATGAGCAAACGAGCGAGCAACTTCATGTCGTTTTATGACCAATCACTATAGAAATAGTCACCAATGAGGTTGACACCGAGATGGAGGCTGCTAAGGATAGTGAGACGTGGAATATGTCCACCTTCAGGAAGAAATTGCTTGTCTTGTCCAGAGAAAGAAGTAAAGGCAGAATCATTGCGAGGGTCTTTCCAGAGCCTGTTGCAGCTCGAAGTACAACATGTCTTGCAGAAGTGTTAAGGCCGTGCTCAAGGGAGGACTAGATCCGAGGGGCTTGGCTTCAGCTCGTGCACTGCGCCCCTTACCCGAGTACGTGCCCCTAATTTCCGGGGGTCTGGTAGTACTAAGTCTGGTCATATGTAACCCGGTAGTACCGTAGGTATCAATCAAAGAGTGAGACTGCTTAAGGCCAGAGCTGGTAGCAGAAAGGAACAGAAGTAGACTACCCGAAGGTAGAGCCGGTAACAGAAGTAGACTTAGGGGTCTACCCTAGTCTAGTGTCGGAGAATGACGAGAGTCGGAGAACTCAAGTCTGGAGAGACAGGAATGAGCAGGACTATGTATAATATTCGAACTGAGGTATTTACAACCAAGTACAGGAGTTTATATACTATAGGTAAACTAACTGATCAGTAATCCGGAGTACAGAGGCAGTGAGGAAAGCATATGGTGAGTATATTAGTAAGTCTGAGTGGATCAAGTAAAGTAAGGCGGATCATAGGGAAATGGATTCGGAAATGAAACAGGTACCGGATATCAATAAGCAGGCAGATATCTACAGAAGCCGGAGGGCCGGAAGTAAGGGGGATTCTAAATCGGGGTTAGGTCTGGTGGAGCGGACCTGTCCGGAGTTCAGGTCCGGTGGTCCGGAAGAAGCGTGCTGATGGAAAGAGTTTGTGGATGTCAGAGATATGGGATATGACAAGAAGGTAATGATATGAGGCATCTGAGCTGGAACAATTTCGGATGTTGTGATCCTTGGGAAAGAAAATTGAGTTGCGAGACAGCTCACTCACACTGCCTCCGCCTCCGCCTTCGCAATATACTCGATACACCCCTGTCAAAACAGAGCTCTTCGACATCGAGGACCTCTGTGGCAATGCTTCTGATGAGGGCCTCATGTTTGTGGATGACGCAGAGGACAAAGATGACGGTGCCGAAGGTGAAGGCCAAGATGCTCAGGCTGAAGGTGAGGGCGACGGTGAAGGTGGTGATGGTAATGAGCACACAATCGTTGAAGCAAGCAAGCGGACAACCGTAATGGTATGTATTATAAAATTGGCACAATACGTGGTACTGAATGACTCATTAGACAAATGTGGATGTTCTCGATAACGATTCCGATGACTCGACTCCACCCACCAAGCGCATCAAAACAGAAACCGGACAAAAGCCTGGAAAGGCCACTGGAGAAGTCGTGAAGGCAAAATTCAAGAATGGTGACCTCCCAGCTGGTTGTGCCGATAACAACACATGGCACGGCATGTTCATTCCTACTGTTGCTCATGCTACTGGCGGAGACAACATCGATCCGTGGCTCATCGAAGATGACACCTTTGTTCCAGTCCTTCAGGAAGTTTGGAAAGTCGTTTACGATGGAAGGCTGTCATTGATGAGCCACGCCATTGTCCCAGGCAGTGCAGTCTATCAAGTAGTAAGTCTCACGATAGCTATCCTACCAGTTACTCATTCATATTCTTGTATGCAGACAAAGCAGCGCTTAAGTGAATGGCGTGGTGGATTTGGCTCCGCAGTGGTCATGATGTTCACAACCTTCATGGCAGCTGACCCACTTTACAACAACGAGGACCAACGTGCTGATTTTGCTGATTTCTGGCTCGAGGACAATAGGTGGCTTTTTGCAAACGTTGAATCGGATGACAAGAAGGTTTGTGTTGTCTGATCATCACCGCGCTGGTCATATTCTGACATTTTTTCCGTCGTTGAGCCAGACCCTTCAGTCATTTTATCCTGTAGAACCCTAGCCCTGGACATGACAAAAGGCCCTAGAATCATGGCCGGCTGGTCACCGGCCGGAGTTTTGGCCTACAGCAAGTAGAATCATGGCTGGCCAGTGTAGATATATAAATACTAGGATTATAATAATTAAAGCAATAGTAGTTAGTCTTATGCCTATAGCATGTAGAATCATGGCTGGCCGGTGTATATATATAAATATTAGCATCATGATGATGAAAGCAGTAGTAGCTAGTCTTATGCCTATAGCATGTAGAATCATGGCTGGCCAGTGTACACTGTGTGTATATATAAATATTAGCATTATGATGATGAAAGCAGTAGGAGCTAGCCTTATGCCTACAATACATAGAATCATGGCTGGCCAGTTGTTGATATATAAATTGAATACTGGCCAGCTTACACCTACAACATGTAGAATCATGGCTGGCCAGTTGTTGATTTATAAATTGCATACTGGCCAGCTTACACCTACAACATGTAGAATCATGGCTGGCCGGTCGTTGATATATAAATTGAATACTGGCCAGCTTACACCTACAACATGTAGAATCATGGCTGGCCTATGAGTGATTATCTACTTGCTTTATGTCACATTTTCGCTATTTTTAACACTTTCATATTATCCCCACACTCCAGATTTTTCATTTTCAGCCACCTACTGTGGGAATTACCCCACAACACCAAAAACATCACCCATTTTGGAAATCTCCAGAATATCAATTATTCCCACCCCCTTTTCACCTTACTGCAGCTTCACCACTACACCACAATAGGTTCCCCCTTGTATCTAAGTAGTAGGTTAGTATATGAATGTATAAAATAATATAGTAGACCGCTTTTTTGTCTATTTATGTGCCTGATCCTCCTCTAGGGACCATTCAACATAGGATAGGGTAAAGAACACTTTCGCATTTTTGCCCCTTTGAGAGAGAAGTGTTCTATAACATTCAGAACATGTTTATCAGCATATATGAAGAGATTTCTATCTTTATTTGACCCCCTGAAGCGCCCTACATCAATAGGTACAGTGTATGTATAGGAAAACACAAAATAGGTTCGCATTTTTTGGTTTTTAGCTATATGAACTTGAATAAATTGTTCCCAACATCTATTCAATAGTAGGAAGAATGTGTCAGGAGCTGAGGACCATAGGGAAAAATCTTGTCATGTAGTGCATCTCTCCTCTCCTGGTGGTTTACCCCCCTGTGAAGCTTTTTCCTGTAGGACCGGACCTTAATTGAGGTAGGGAGTTTATTTCTATGTATATTTGGAGTAGATGTATCATATAGCTAGCCCAGGACACACATAAATCTCTCTACAGAAACAAAAAGATAGACAATCACATTTTTGATGTTTTTTGATGTTTTTCAGTATCTTACCCTTGTATCTATGATCCAACCTGTTCATATATCATTAGAATAGCATAACTACTTACTTCTATGACGAAGATCAGTTCAAAATAGGTTGTAGGTTTGAGATACTGCATATTCTTGCTATTTCTACTGATAAGGAGTCAATACCTTCAAAACATCGAAACTTAATAATCAGAAACTTGGAGTACATTCCAAATATATTCAGTATCATATGTATAAATTTACAGAACAATCCAACAAGAATTGAGTACTGAGGAAGTGAAATAGATAAGACATTGAGTGTGAGAAAGTTCAAGGACCCAAAACATCGAAAATGGTCAGTTGAGCAGTAGTAGGACTTTAATGCTAGGTCAAGTCACATTTACACTACATCCCTTCCACTCATCCTCTACCCTCAGGGCAGTAGGTAATATAGGTTCCTTAGGTAGTGTACTATCCATCCTACATAAATTTAATAAAATCTTCGACCTGTATTAGCTATAAATGTGACTTTGTGTCAAAAAATGCCAATCCTCACTTTTCACACATATGTCATTTTGCCTGTCATTCAGTCAAACATTCATGGATCTTTCTAAATCTGTAATCCTATCATGTGGGACCTATATGAGAGGTATCCCCGGTCTCTGATCACTTATCACAGGCTTTATCATCACATGGGCTTCTAATCAATAGACAAGCCCCTTTACATTATATCTCAGATTTTGGCCCTATATCTAGCTGATCCTTAACATGAGACACATATGTGAATGTACTACTGATGATATATGAACAGGGCTGACCAGATGTGCAAGGGTGAGATACTGAAAAACATCAAAAACATCAAAAATGTGATTGTCTATCTTTTTGTTTCTGTAGAGAGATTTATGTGTGTCCTGGGCTAGCTATATGATACATCTACTCCAAATATACATAGAAATAAACTCCCTACCTCAATTAAGGTCCGGTCCTACAGGAAAAAGCTTCACAGGGGGTAAACCACCAGGAGAGGAGAGATGCACTACATGACAAGATTTTTCCCTATGGTCCTCAGCTCCTGACACATTCTTCCTACTATTGAATAGATGTTGGGAACAATTTATTCAAGTTCATATAGCTAAAAACCAAAAAATGCGAACCTATTTTGTGTTTTCCTATACATACACTGTACCTATTGATGTAGGGCGCTTCAGGGGGTCAAATAAAGATAGAAATCTCTTCATATATGCTGATAAACATGTTCTGAATGTTATAGAACACTTCTCTCTCAAAGGGGCAAAAATGCGAAAGTGTTCTTTACCCTATCCTATGTTGAATGGTCCCTAGAGGAGGATCAGGCACATAAATAGACAAAAAAGCGGTCTACTATATTATTTTATACATTCATATACTAACCTACTACTTAGATACAAGGGGGAACCTATTGTGGTGTAGTGGTGAAGCTGCAAGTAAGGTGAAAAGGGGGTGGGAATAATTGATATTCTGGAGATTTCCAAAATGGGTGATGTTTTTGGTGTTGTGGGGTAATTCCCACAGTAGGTGGCTGAAAATGAAAAATCTGGAGTGTGGGGATAATATGAAAGTGTTAAAAATAGCGAAAATGTGACATAAAGCAAGTAGATAATCACTCATAGGCCAGCCATGATTCTACATGTTGTAGGTGTAAGCTGGCCAGTATTCAATTTATATATCAACGACCGGCCAGCCATGAATTCTACATGTTGTAGGTGTAAGCTGGCCAGTATGCAATTTATAAATCAACAACTGGCCAGCCATGATTCTACATGTTGTAGGTGTAAGCTGGCCAGTATTCAATTTATATATCAACAACTGGCCAGCCATGATTCTATGTATTGTAGGCATAAGGCTAGCTCCTACTGCTTTCATCATCATAATGCTAATATTTATATATACACACAGTGTACACTGGCCAGCCATGATTCTACATGCTAAGGCATAAGACTAGCTACTACTGCTTTCATCACATCATGATGCTAATATTTATATATATACACTGGCCAGCCATGATTCTCATGCTCCTAGGCATGAAGACTAGCTACTACTGTTTTATCACCATAATGCTAATATTTATAATATATAACAACCAGCCAGCCATGATTCTACATGCTTATAGGCATAAGACTAACTACTATTGCTTTAATTATTATAATCCTAGTATTATATATCTACACTGGCCAGCCATGATTACTACTTGCTGTAGCCAAAAACTCCGGCCGGTGACCAGCCGGCCATGATTCTAGGCCTTTTGTCATATCCGGGGCTAGGGTTCTACATGATAAAATGACTGAAGTATGTGTTGAGCTGTGGACAGGAATGTGGCAGTCCATGTTTGTTCTGCAAACCTTTGCAGCGCACCTCAACTATACGCAAGGCCGTGTCTTCGTCTCGTCACTTCAGAGCAAGGAGCAATCGTGTCGAACAGCACTTGCGCTCTCTGGAGCGGCGGTAATTATTCGCGGACTGTTTTCAATCATCACACTTATTTTACCCAGGTCAAGCGCGCTCTTCATCTTCTATCAACCAAACAGATGAGCTTCGAGGTCAAGTCCACTGTCACCAAGGGCAAGAAGAAGCCCTCACAGAAAGGCAAGGCTCCGGCTACCGGTGGAGAACAGTGGACTGCTGTGATCAGCGAAAACAAGACTTTCTCGGAGCCGCTGTGGGGATACGACACCTCGATGTTTTTGCAGGCCATCAATTGCATTCCCGCCAGCAATATGAAAACCATCATTGAACAAGCACAACAGTATATGAAATCCACCACTACTCGCGGTGGAAGGTCAAAGATGGATGCCGAGGAAGCCCAAGATGAGGACATTGATGAAGAGTATGCTGACATCTTTGCCTTTCGTTGAAGGTGATTTTTTCTACTGATTCTATGTGCGCCGCTGACAACTCTCTATACAAAGATAATGCGGTCTTTCTCCCGGTGCTTCATCTCAGGTACTTTCTTCTAATCTTTCAGAATCACCTCCACTCAGCTCATTTTTCCAACCCCTCGGAATCACCGCCACTCAGCTCATTTTTTGTGTATAGCCTTTGTCCTCCTCAAACGAGTCCAACCAGCACCGGCATTCACTCGTGCCTCGTCAATGTCACGGTCATTTTTGTGACGTTGTTTGTGTTCTCCGAGTCGTTCCAACTGTCTTGCTGCTGTCACTCTCGCTATATACAGTTCTTTGCTTGCTTTCTGTCCTGTTCCTGCCCGTTCTTGCTGCCTCTCACTTCCCTCACCATCATACTGCTGTGATTCTAATGCTTTTATTGCTTATATCACCCTTGCACCGCACTTTAGCTCCTTTGAACGAACTTCTTAATCTCCTCTTTACCGCTGCTTTGAGTTATAGCAATCCACGAGTTGTTTTGGAATTAATATCAAGTGGAAATTTCAAGCTCATCAAGACACGATCAAGCCAAAAATCAAGAATTTGGATCTAATTATTTTAAGAGAGTCTGTCTTAGCGCACTTAGACTTATTTGTTCTTGAATGGCTCTCAACCTCGTTCAAGTTTTCGTTAAGACAACCTTAAGTAACATGCAC
>JABCPV010000855.1:0-10218 GCA_016584345.1 Suillus ampliporus | reverse complement strand
GTTCCTTACCACTGACATGATGTACTCTCAGATGGAGGAAGCCTTTCTATCTTACCTCAGTAATCAATATTCTGAAGACACTGGAAGGAATCACGAGATGCGCTGTTCTCCGGTGACGGTGATGACAATGTCGCCTTGGAAAACCTTCGCATTGTAAAGGCGAGGCACATACCTCGGCCCTTCTGTACACCCAAAGATCATTCTGTTTTGGGCAGCCAATTGTCCCGGGCGCGTTCACACCTTTGCATAGACCAGCCAAAGTAAGTGAAATGTTCTGATACCTTGATCTATATCTACTAAACAGCAACCGAAGTTAAAAAATCCCTACCTCAATCTGGATGCAGAAGAAGATGACGAGGAGGAGCAGGAAAAGGAGGAGCAGGAGCAGGAAGAAGATGACGACGGCCCATCTGAGTCATGGAAGGTTTCACGCTTTCCAGGATCATCATCGGCCGCTAGGTTCACCGCGGTCATCAATGACCTCTCGAATAGATTCGAGGATACACAGCAGAACTCATCGCAAGATCACCAGCGTCTTCCCTCCTTGATATCTAGCTTGATCGCTTCGACTTCAGCTCAATCACAAGACGGGAGGATGTATCTCCTTCATGTCAACCGTAAGTCTTTCTAATGACGTAATGTATCATTTTTCACTGATAAATTACAGGAAATGTCACAGACTATATTGCTCAACACCTTCGGAAGAAGAACTTTCGCATTACAGTGTCAGCTTGGCTAGCAGGCCAGCTTTACATGGTGGCGGACAGCCCAAAAACCATCGCCAAATCCCTTTCTTTATCACTGTACCTCGCCGTGAAAAAATACGTCTATATACCGGATGAAGAACGTGAAGTGGTCGAGCGGTCTTGCGCAACATTTCCCAACCCAGCGTGGGTGAGGTTCAAGCATGACAAGTACAAGGGCGACATAGCCCAAGTCTTCGATTCTGACTTACCGAACGATTTTGTCGCGGTCTTAGTTCCCCCACGGGAGTTCCCCTATCCCATGCCTCGGGGATCTCGGTCACTACTCGACCGATCCCGCCTTCCGAACGGGGACGCAGTCTCCAACATTAATCACGGCGAGGAAGTTGTAGGATGCAAGTACAAAGGAGAAAGATACTATATGGGCCTCCTACTTAAAAGTGTTCATCGTGATCGCCTAGAACGTGTCGTCTGCCCTCATGCTGACGACATTCAACTCCACCTACAATCTGGGTGGGGCCAATCCTTTCTCAAGTCAACTGTAGTTGCGTTTGCCATGCAGTTCTTGCATGTAGGCGATTGGGCCAGGATTCTCAAAGGAGACCTTAGTTCAGAAATCGGTCCAGTCATTTCGACCGACCATCCTGCTGGTGTTGTCACCTTGGAGCTGACCTTGAGTGGTCGCCGAAAGGAAATAGACATCCGATTAGAGGACATAGAGCGCGTGTTTCGGGTCGGCGACACAGTTCGAGTGGTAGCAGGTCCATACTTAGGTGTGGAAGGGCACATCATTCAAATGGTAGATGATATATTTCGTCTTTGTCAGGACGTCTCGAAGGAAGAGGTAAATGTCTTGTCAATTTTTTTAAAAAAAAAAACATCTAATACAAGGCATAGTTGGAAGTTTCCAAGTACTACCTAGATCGTCACCCTCTGAGTCACACGCTGCAAGCACGGCTGCCAACTCAGCAACTTTTTAACCCTCTCCCTAATATTGAATCTATTCAAATTGGGGATTCCATAGATGTGCTTGTGGGGGAGCACATGGGGAAATCTGGCATCGTGTGCTGGCTCTCCAAGGGAGGGAATTATCTGTGGTTCCAGGATGGATTGTTGAATATCCCAGTTCCTGTTGCAGTTGTTCAGCGGATCCCCAACCTCCAGACACTGCAGTTTACGCAAGACAGGGGTTATGATGTCAAGCCTGGAGATGTTGTGAGAGTCGCCCATGGGCCAGAGTATCCGACGAAAGGGGTCGTGCGAAGCGTTGACTTTCCAAACGCTCGCTTGACCCTACTCTCTGAGATTGACCGCTCGCTAGTTAGTATTAATTCTCCTCGACTTATGCATGTCTGACTTCTGACAGGTTGACATTCCCATCGGATTTGTGATCAAAGTACACAACGCCAACTTGGATGTGTTCAAAAAGGACATCGGCCAAGAAGTTTTCATTATTGGGGGTGACCGCAAGGGCTACCGAGCCATGCTGTACAGTTTCACCTCCGAGAATTGTACCGTTGCCGTGCATGGGCAGCGGCACACCACAATCCAACTCAAGGACGTTGCTACCAGGTAAGCGACACACACATATTTGTGATGAATTAATTTCATAGGTATCTAGGTACGGAATGAGGTTGAACGGTACCATGCTTGAAGGAACCGACATGTTATCTTTCTGCGAGATGCGGAAAAGATCATACTTAGCCCCGCAACCTCAAAGCACCACCACCCCCCCTGAAAAGGTTCCCTTGAGCTCGTCAGCTTCCATCGTAGATCCTAGCATGTCGTCATCTACCTGGACTGCCTGGACCACCAGCCCCGAGGGTCCTTCGTCTAGCCTCAATCCCTCACAGATGGCCGAACCTGACCCCTGGACTGTCAACATGCTGGATAACATTGATGCTAGGATGGAGGAGCCCAAAGAGAGTGAGTCCTTCAATAGAACTGTCCACAACATTCCCACTTATTTGATCCTAGGCCCATTAGCTTGGTTGATGAACAAGGAGTTTGCTTCCAAATTCACTACTTATCACGCAATGTTGAAAGTCTCGCCCTCCTTCATGGGAGGCAGGCTACACAACCAATTTGTGTCAACGGCTTGTCCTGACCCCTTCCTCGGTCTGAATGGACCCGCCCCCGAGGGTTATGTTGCAGTGTTCTGCTCATTGAATGGTGCAGGCACTGCGATTCAGCACTATCATATACCTGCCACAGATCTGAGCGCAGCTCCCCCATGCAAAAAAAACCAACAGTGTATTGTTCTGCACGGAAGTCATCGTGGTTCTATCTCCAATGTAGTTAAGTGTCACCTCAAGAAGAACACTGTAGACATCGCAATTACTCCGTCGACATTTATCAATTTGCGTTTTGATCAGATTTGTCTTGTAGAGCAGTCATGCATGACTATGTAATACCAAATACCATTACCACCTTACCATAATCATTACCTTAATAATATGCTGAATGCCCAACGAATCCCTTATGAACGTGCGATGAATGCCCGCTGGATGCACATGTCATTTTCCCATGCATCAAACTTAGCATTTCCCCTATCACATTTCATCGCAAGAAAATTTTGGGTTTAACTGTCATGGGAAATGCCTATCATTATATAATATTTTACACAACATTTTCTTGTGCTCAAAAGTTTGTATTTACCTTTTATTACAAAATTTCAAATGTATATTGATATTTTCCTGGTTGAAAATCTCAAATATTGAGACAGGGCATAAAATGTTTGTCAAAATGTGTCACTTTGTATTGTCCTTTCCCCGTTCATCCAAATTTCTCGTTGTTCTCAAGTCGAAATTCGAAGTGAAAATCCTTGATTTATCAACCCCATTTCGATTGAAATCTTGCTTGTGTCAAAACTCCGAAACCGCCGGTGTGTGAAGTCTTATAATACTAGGTCTAACAGTCTACAGTACACCCAATAATCGGTGCTAGTAGGCGATCCATTTGCATGAACACCTATCCAAACGTCCTAACCTCATTCCCCTTCGTCCCCAGATACCTCTCCGTCTACACTCGCACAATCCCCTCACGTTTCGTATCATCATTCATCGCGGAATGCACACATGCAGCGGGCTTGCCCTCAGTAGCCAAGAATGCCTTCACAAGTGCACTCCCGAATGAAGTAATAATTTTGTTCCTTCATCAGCACAGTGATGATATCGGGTCGTGAACTTGGAGTTACGCCTTTTACATCACGCAGTATGTTATATGATGCTAATTCTCCAATGTTCACTCATACCTTCGTTTATCAAGTCCCTTTCCAGGACAAAGCATTTAGAGATCCGCGAGGTACGATGAAACCACTCACCACACACAAGTACTGGTTTCTGATTCCGTCTCAAGAAGTCTCGCTGTTCTTAGGTCCTCAGAGCACGCGATAGCATTTTTAGAGCCTGGTATGTGATCCAATTCGAGAATACGCTACCTTCTCCATCATTCACCTACATACAACGCCGAGGTCGCTGCTACCGCTGTCTGCTGTCGCACTCATCGTAAGCACGATGAAGGATGCCATCAGCCACGACGTAGACATTCAACTTCGGATCCTAAAAACCTTAGTTTTCTTGATCGCCAATTTCCTTCCATACACGGTGAGCTTCTTGGAGAGGTACGTTCTGTTCGTTCATCTCATCATTTATCTCAAACGCATTGCTTATGATCGCGGCAGTCTCTTTCAACAGGTCAATTGGCCAATGTCTATTTTTGAAAGCAATGATCGTCTAGAAAGCAACAATATCCGGATCTGTTTGAGGCGACCCTTCCGGGCGGTATCACCAAAGTGTTAGGGCCATATACCAAAGATACGTTCTCAATCGTTCGAGGATGTCAGTCTCCTCGCAAATCCAGAAAATCCAATGTCTTGAAGCTAACTACCTACAGAAGATGTTCGCATTCAAGTTGGAGTTAATCTGTACTTATGAACCACCACGAAACTGTTCAGGAAGGCAAGTCAGTCAGTCACTCGGAGCGCTTTCTCTTTTCTATGACCTTCTTCACGAATCATTGGAGCTTCTCATCTTCTGCAACACGGACCTTTGTTTCCACGGCTAATTTTTTCCTGCCACACGGACATGTCCTTTTCCGTCGACATTCTCCGATGTACCTGGTTTTTTCTTGGATACAACTCGAAGCCATTTTCGTTAGAGCTGAATTGAGAAGCTTACATTTCCTAATACTTTTCAGAATGACAAACCTTCGACGCCGCAAATCCTGACCGTTCTGGCTCACGTCCAATATGGACAAGGGTTCTCGCCGTCGGAGATCATCAGAGGGTACGTCCTGATCCTGACCTTAACGCCACATACCTTGTATTGATGCCTTTTTTCCGGGTATGTAGCGATGCTGAGCTCGGTCGAAACATCCAGGATCACTATGGTACACAACAATCGGACTTCGAACGTCTTCAGCTTTCTAACTCGCCGCGTTTTAGAGCGTATTGTTGCGAGAAACCTGCTCTACTGTGAGTGAGCATGCGTATGATGGGAGTCGAATTTTCTCATGCGGGTGATAATGCCACAGCATCCAGTTTCCAACGGTCTGGACGCTGGACGTCGGCGGGGTTGTTGGAATGGTGGTCACGGTTCTCAGTGCTACCGTATCAGGAGTCATCGGGATTGTTGAGTCTGGCGTTGGTCTGAGCGTGCAGAACTGGTTGTTCTGGTTGATGTGATGCGGAGCACACGCTCAATTAGTCTGTTTCCAGACGATGGGTGAATAGCCGCTTCAGCCCATCGATCGTCTGATGGAAATCCTCAGGGGTACGTCTCTCCCTTTTTGCCGTCATTTTTCCCGAATGATATACAGCTGTTCTTACTTATCAATTCGATGAACTACCCACCCGGACATCTACTGTTTGAGTTCCGTTCAGGTAGCTACATTTTATGCATTTACTGAACGACGTTGTTTAATTTACATGTCAAGTAGTTATCTTGGACGCCATAACAGACATCAACTTAGCACCATCTGGCACCATATCTCTCATCACACGAGATCTCTCAGAATTCACCGCGCTTCCATTTTTCACTGCTTTTCTATAATGCGCCCATCTTCCCTCATACCTCTCTGGAAACGCTTGTGGCAATTTTTGTCTCGAACACAATGTCCATACATTGCGCTGTCCAAGAAGCTCACGCCGCTTATTGTTGAGTTGTACCTCCACCAAGGATGAGCTTGAGATGGAACTTTGGAAGGTGTCTTTTCGGTGTGTATCATCGATGCTGTTCCTGGTCCTCAAACACTCATTTGGTTTCATATACAGGGAAAGTATGACTGTTCTGCAAACATCCTTCTTTATGGAAGACTCCGTCAGAAGAGTGGCAGCCTTCGGCGACTGTCCGTAGCCACTAATCTGGTTGACTTCATCTAGTGATAAAACACAGGTATTTCTGAGACGCGGGTTAAGAGCATATGGTGGTGAATTATCGAAATCTTCCAGGGAGGCGTTTCTGGTTGACTGGTGCGTATCTTATTATTCTGCCGCGACTATCATGTTGTTTCTCATACCAAATGACTCGCTTGTTTGCAGCACTGTCACGGTCTCTCGCTGGAAGATCAGGAAGCGGAGGAACACTCCGATGTCTCTCTCGCCGGCTCATTGGAGATTGGTCTCGTGCTATATCCGGGAGACACAGGAGTTCCTGATCGCCTCATTGCACAATTGACGAAGACCTTGCACCAGAGTGGTATGTATAAGTCGAGCATCTATAGATCCCTCACGTCCTGTTTCACCCTCGACAGATACTGAGGAAGCGTCGAACGACTCTCGGGACTCGCACGACGTCAAGAATGTCCTGGCGTCCTGGTTCCGAATGGGTGTTTTTTTCTTCTAAGCAAGTGCTTACCACGAGCATTTCCGCCGTCTTCCAGTTCCAGATCGTGATGTGAGGACCTTCGAGCTCCATCCAAAACATCATTCCAACCACATCGTCCACGATCTGTATGAACGCGCTAGTCATGGGGAACAGGTGAGGGTGCGCAGAATAGGAGATGAGGCTTCCGGGTGTTGGATGTTGGAAGAGATTGTGCGAATGTATACTTCTATGTAGCCAGAATCGGTTGCGCTGCATCCAAACATTGGTTATTTATAAGATGCAAAGCGAAAAAACGACCAGGACGCACAGGTCTTCATCAATTTTAACAAGAGTGATGAGGTCTTGGGATGGGCCAATAGCAAAGTCTCTCGTTGAGATGCCTATGCCGTTTCCGAACCAGGTGTGTCCAGGATCGGACGAGGATGGTAACCAGCTGGAGATGAAGCTTCGAGAACCTGAGTGATTGTGAATGCCCCCCGAAGAGGTCTTTGCGAATACGCCTCCTACGAGCTCGTATGCTTGGCAGAAATCAGGCATGGGTACGCGAACCTCTTTCTTCCACTCAAACAGGGCCCACGCACGACGGAGAGTTCGCAGTTATTCTAAACGCTCAGACATCGTGAGGGCGCTCGGGGGGGCCATCGAGCATACAATCGAGGGCAAGCTCGGTGTGATACTAGAGTTCTGTGGAGGAATCGATCACCTTGTTCAATTCGTGGCAGACCTGAAAGGTAGTAGATAAGTTCAAGGTCACGAACTGGGGTAGCATGCGTACGGAGGAGCACCGCAAGATAGACCGACAATCTAGATGACGAAGAATTTCTACCAGTAGCTTAGAAGGGAGATGGATGAAAGCAGGTGTTTCCTTCACGTCTGCATTGCTAATGGGTACTCTGTCCACTATTGTGGTCTGCTCTGTACAGAGCTTCGGTGCGATCATAGTAGGGGAAGACCTGACTATAAGTACTAGTTGCGGAAACCAATGTAACTTTGATGTGGGACCTTGGTGGGACCTAATCAGAGGTTACTGGACTTATCGGATCAGAGTGCTGCGGCAAATGCCGTGACCACTGCTCAGTGCGACTGCTAAGTTCTCAGTACTCAACGTTGCAACTTGTGGTTCATCGATGCAATTTACACTTGGTCACATCTACGTTCTCCTTATCAAGAAACGCTTGAGCGCCTATGAAAACATTGTCACAGCGGGACGCTCAGTGATCGTGTAAACGGACGTCCAGAGTCTAGACACGCAAGGCAGTCGATCGATCATCATTTGCACATCATTATTATACAGGGATGCGATGGTGGGTGCTAATCTTAAACACTATCGCTCTACTGACGGCTATTGTAGATCGTTGATTTACTCTCCTTGCCTAGTCGCAATCCCCCTCCGAGGCACGCACAACGTCAAGACTGCCTGAGTGATTTCCCCAGCACGGCTCCTTCTACCAAGGACGCTTTTTCAAGGACTTGTGTTCGTTGGGATCGACCTCCTTCAGCATCTCAGCATCCCGCCGGCCTTACTACACACAACATTTGATGCATTCATCGACTTCTGTGAGAAGCTCGCTCCAACGGTCCAACCAAAGAAGATGTGGTACCGACCTACACCAGCTATAGAACCTACAATGACGCGTAGCTCGGCGTTCATCCTTGCGTAATTCTCAGGGCCAAGAGCGAGGATATATAACGTTCGCCGGCGTTGAATTTTACTGTCAAGCGACTCATTCTATGTCCAAGCTACGCGACCTTCGATCTTGCCAAAGAAGTTGATCGACATACATGAAAACCGGAAATCTCTATGTATGTCTTTGGCAATCTGATACCATTGCACACCGAACTATCTATACTGACGAACAACTTCGATAGGCGGTCATAATCAGCTGCAGTTTGGACCACCCATCCGAACATCCAGGCTATGTATTACTTCTGTGTCCCACGTCCGCTTACCAAGACCTCTTGTGCTTCAATGCTCGTTGACTTTGCAGGAACCTGTTTTCAGGATACTTCAAGACAGGTGGTACTCCCTTCGACAATGCAACATATTTGGACAATGAGACAACTTTGCTGGATTCAATTGGATCCGGAACCTTGATGCCATATTGTTAACGCTACGCTATAGCACTGCTTCACGCCCTCTTGCACGTATCACGTTAATCGTTCCACACCCTGACGAAAGCAGGCACATAAGAACCCGGACTAAGAAGGCAACGGGGAAGGACAGGCTCACTCAGGTACTGTGGAGGTGAGAAATGCTCATGGGCAGAAGAAGTCCCCACTGTCTTCCACTACACAGCACTTCTTACAATCACAGGGCGTATAGGATATAATTTGGTAATAAGGTCCACATACAAACCCGAAGTCGTTGCCGTTGTTAAATCCTTTGAGTGATGAGCACCCGACTTGATCTATGGATAGCCGTAAGCACGTGGTCTGAGGTCAGCACGTAGGCCGCAACAGTACTCACTAGGGTTGTCACAGGGTAGGTTCATAGGGTCTATCGTGAGGTCTTCGGATGCGATGACTACGCCGGCCATCACTGCGGCAGACAGGATTATAGTGGTGAGCGACACGGATTTCATAGCAGAACTTCTGGAGGGTGTCTACCGAAACTTGAAGCTGGTACACTGGCTTTTATACACCAGGTAGTGGGGCAGCCGAAAATCTACATGTGCTTGCATGACTGGATACTTGGGGGTAGAATGGCATGTGCCAGCTCATGCATCGTGGCATAGTTTTCTTCAAGGCCTCAAGAGCGCAGTCACAGACACATTCGCCCAATCCACCCATTCGGATGATGTGGCAGACGCAATTTGTCAGTTCCATACGTCTACAGTGGTCAATCAGCTCGGCTGAAACAGGCTAAAACATTTGTTTGCAGTCAGACCCCCAATCACCGGCAGCGAGTATGATCTGTGACAGTATACCACGCTAAACATCCCACTCAGGAAGCTGGTATTTTTTCAGTTATGGTCTTGCAATGTGGGGGGTCATTAGTGCTCACTAATAGATGCAGGGACCCTACTGGGGTCACTTTTTAGTATCATTTTGACCCGCGTTCAAGCATCGTTCATACAGGGTTAGAGGGGTAGGTACATATCATTTCACGTCTTCTTTTGCAGCGTGAAGTGTATCAGATATTCCACTTTGTGTGCGCTGCGCTAACATCCGACAGCACCTAGTGTGTCACAGGCTTAAGCGGAGTAGAAGGTACACAACGCTCGCTGTGTGGACGAGTGAGCAACAATACATGCTTGAAACATACTCACTTCTGAAATTCATCAGACGAGTGGCCAGAAGGTGTGTAATGAAAGTGCATGAACTCAGAATCTCTGTATCTCATGTAACAACATCAAGCTAAGCAGCAGGATGTACGGGACTCCCACCCTCGAAACGTCCGCTGGGAAGGAGCGTGACTTTGAACAAGACTACTACTGGCACTCACTTCGACAATACGACATCACAAAACATCTTTTGGACAACGAGAACCTGACCGGATTTAACTTGTTCCAGAACTTCATACCATATGTTATTGACATATTGTTAATACTCCGCTACGGCACTCTTGCACGCCCTCTTACACGCATCTTGTTCCATGCACTGGTGGAAACAAGCACATCAGCACTCGGACTAATAATGAGGAAGGACAGGCTCACTGACGCACTAGGGAGGTTAACAACGCTCAGGGT
>JABCPV010000854.1:0-10248 GCA_016584345.1 Suillus ampliporus | reverse complement strand
ATCACGAGGGCTCTTGGCAGTCACAATAATACAAGGATCGTCAAGACCATGCTCCAGCAGCCATTTCTCCACAGTGCTAACTTCCTCTGTCACACGCAAAACCAATACCTCCAGGATAACACAATTTGCAAGGATCATTTGGAGTGAGGCTGGCGCTGTCTGCTTCGTGAAAACTCGGAGGGAAATATGTGTGAGCTGGGTCAGGCAAGGTATGCCGATTGGAGAGCCCCAAAGCACCCAGCCTTCCAACAATTCAAGATGAGTAACGTGGCTGAATATAGGGATGGATGGCAGAAACGGCATGGCTTGTCCCGCGGAAGACAGTCGATAGTTGAATGGACAGCCATGACAATGGCAACCCATTCAATGCCTCCAATAGAAAATCCGGCATAGCATGGTTATCCCCCTCTGGAAGAATCCAGAGGGCAAGGCTGCAAACACCACTACAAAGGTGCATGACCTCTGCCGCTGTTGCAAGCTGCACTGTACCGCACAGGCAGAGTGATTTGACATTTTTAGAAGCAAGTGCCAGTCGAGAACGAAGTGAATCAACATGAAGTGACATGCGCGTGTCTCGTTCGTAAGGATGATGGTGTGATATATCAATCCTTCAGTCCTATCCGCATCCTGTAAGTAGCGACTTCAGAACATTCCGGGACTTGTACTCACCAGTTTTGAACTCGCTGGGCAACCAGTAAACATGAGCGCACATCATTTGCAGGGTGCATGCATGCAGCAAGTCGGAAGACTTTTCGTTCAATCTCGTATGGCAGACACAGCATATCAATGTCAGGTCAATGTTCGAATATTCACCCGCTTGGACTCGGAAATACTGGTTAGTTTCATGTGTAATCCTGACGCCCACCTTGACAATTCACAGCTTCCGACTCGGAGTCGATTCAATGCGGATCTTGTATCAATGACACATTCCCGATTGGAAATTCCACTCCTACCTAATTGCACTAGTGCAGGGCCAACCCCGCAATGCGTGCAAGCCTAACCACACCTGAGCGCTGAGCACTGAGCCGTCAAAATCATCATATCAGCCTTATAAAGGCGACGTTCCACTAAATGATATCATTGTGGTGCTGTGCAAGCCGCTGTTAGTTTTGACCATCACCGGCAAACCTAGTACTACTCACATACTCATTCATTGCGATGCCTTACTATGATCCAGACCAAAGCTCTGAACACAGCTCACGAGGCTCAGGTTACAATGACGGTGCATCAGAAATCCTGGGAGTTGAGGACAAACATCGTGGAGGATGGCGCTTTCCAGCCAATGGTCAAGGAGCACCAGCAGACTCCCAAGGAAATTACGTCTACACCCGTGGAACCACTGGAAGGTTCCTGGTGTTCAAGGGGCTTTAGATTCTGCAAAGTCGCACTCGCCATCATCAAAGGCAACCCAGCATTGCATCACTGGCAGGAGACGACTCGGAAAATCATGCTAGTAACCAGGTGTGTATGCTCGGTGGTACCATTTCATAAATTATGAACTGACACAAAGAGGCTCGAAAACCATGTTTCCTAGCATCCTGTCAATATCCCACATCATAATTTGAAGCGTGCACTGTCAGGCAATGAGTCAAACTCTGATGTGAAATCCGATGCAGTGAGTCTTCTCTACTCTGTTGATATAAATCATCTGCTCACACTTGTGCTCAGAGCCGGCACTTCGCTGACAATATCGCGAACTCCCTGCAGGTGCAACCACCCACCAAGAAGCGGCGGGTCACTTTGTCTGACAGTAAAACTATTAGCAAGGCTGCGGATAAAGTGGATGAAGTCATAGAGAATCGAAAAGAAATCGTCGCGGTGCTTCGGGAACAGACTGCTGTCCTGGCACGGCTAGTATGCGTTCTTGAAGCCGTATCTCGGTGATTTAATGGATGCACCTTGGTGGTCAACACTGCACAATCATATTGATGTATGTATATTGTTTATCTCTCCACGTCCTCATCGGAAATGATGGAATCCATGCACCATGCAAACCCTTGTCTTCATGGCATAACTCGTTTGGATGACGTTCATTGACGACGGGAACACATTGATGAGACGCGGTGTTTAGATATATCCACACCGTTGACAATGACCTAGCGCAAGACTAGCGTATTGTGGAATTTGCCGACTGAGTTTGAAAAATGTGTAAATCAAAAATTCGAACTTTGGTTTTTGTTCCTCAGGTAGTACCATAGGGATTATCAGTCATGCTCATTCCAAAGACCGATACGAGCACCATGCGCGGCTCCCCATCAGCGGGACACTTTCAGCTGCTTAGGCACTGATCCGCGAACATCAGCCGTTAACTTGTGTCTTTTAGGTCCCTGAGCAGGGCGCCCTGGGAATCCTCATTTTTTCTTTGCTGTGGGTGAGGCTGCCCTGCTATGGCTGGAGGTCTCCATGCGAGCTTCGATGACCCCGCAGCAATGATTTGAATACTTTCTGAATTTCACGCCAGAGTAAGTAGCTATCTACTCTCCCTCCTTGTTCTACAGCCGCTAACACCTCTTCGCACAGTGTTTTTTCAACGCTGTGGGCTAGCCATGCTGACTGGGTGAGGTGCGGACTAGAACATATTGCTGAGTGCGTCCTTTCTGTTCTTTTTAAATGTGAACTCACTTGAACATTCAGCGCCGCCGCCCAAGACCCCGTCCTCTTCCACTCCAGCATAGGCTACTACATGGATTACAGCCAACCCAGCACCATCACATGCCCAGACAGCACCATCGCATCTATGTGGGTGGACCAGATGAGCGCGTCCAAAGATCCCAAGTCATTAGGACACGATATAAACGACAACATGTTGTCGTCTCACCCCTTGGCACTGTCTCGCATCCCCCTCGTTCGATCATGCCGATCTTTCCCCTCAGCAGTTGCAAAACTCATGTCAATCTTCTTTCCGAGTCCGTTGCTGAGACCCCCATCTTGGACCCCACGCAGCATCGGGTGCTTATTGCTGCTGTGGCAGGCAAAGTATGGGCCCGAAAATCGTCGCTCTTATCGTGCAGCGCATTTTCCCAACGTTGAGGTAAGGGCAGCGCGTTTACCACTTCCGTCCCATAATAATCCGAACCCTTTTGCGCAGCTTGCCTCCTGGGACTTCCCTGGTTCAGACGCTGATTCCGTTGGGTCCTGACATTACAAGCGATCCAGACACTGTCTGTGCTCTGCTCCAGCGCTTTGGCATTTCGGATGCTAATCCTCCTGGAGACGCTCAATTGGTGGAGATCGTGGGCTCGATTGGCCACGGAGGGTACAACTCTATTGTGACGTGTGGAGCTTTGGTGAGGGTTTCGAGCAGGCTACGTAAGTGTCGATTTGATCGAGATTTGCACATACTCACTGTGTATGATTAGCACATTACTTGAATTGGGCGAATGTTACAGGGACCTGCCATTCCCGAATATGTCACCAACATTGACTCCTGCCGATGAATGGGTTTGATCCTACTCGTATGCAGGGTGAAACCCAGGTCATGCCGATTGGGCCTACACCGGCAGCTGAGCCTCAACGTGCTGTTGGGGCACATTGAATCAATTCTCTCGAGCTTGCAATGCAGCTTGTTGACCGTGCTGTCCGGGAGGTTAGTGACTGTACATTGATTTTCGCTCCATTAGTCTGAGGTGTCCCGCAGATCATTGTTCCAGTTGTTGAGAGGTCTGTGACGATCGCTCGTCATCTCGCTACAAGGTGCGGCTGTGGGGTTTCAAATGCTGCAAAGGTTAAACTAATGCTGGTCTGCCCACAGTTCCTTCATGAACTGCCTTGCGGGTTTGATCTGGAACAGTTATCTTTGAAGGCGATGAGCTAGTGCATCGTTCTTTCCACTATGTGACCTCAAGTATTTCAAATATATCCAATTTCCACGCCTTCACTACGAAAGTGGAGCTATTACATAGAGTGGCAGTGTTTCCCAGTACCTACTTCTTGATTCTCAACCGCTTCACCACTGACTATAGTCGACTGTTGGGAAATGATTGACTCGAAATGAACAACATTAGATATATCCTCTGCATCGTTCTGTGTCTGGCTTTGTGTCTTTTTTACAATGGACCACCACCGCTGGGGATGTGGGACACCCTGTCTACGCCAGTTCTCTGACTACACGGGGCTTGGTCGACACCGTACGACTTGCAACCATTACAAGCATCGCGTGGATCTACAGCCCAGAATTTCAAACGCCGAGCTCGTGAAGACCCCCAGCACGTTAAGGCGTTTAAGAAGATGAAGCCCTCTATAGCAGGATGAAGACCAGGTATGTGATACTTATCTTACCGTCCACAGGTGATAGACTGATTGGTATCCAAGACCTCAGTGCCTTCATCCTCGACAATCAACCATACTCCCCAGATACTGGATCAATCCCATGGTATCGCTCCCTCCCCATCCGTCAACGATTCAATCGGCTGCAATCCAACTAGTTCTCCTCCCCCAGAACCTTCCAACACTCCGGAACTGTGATCATGGTTTCACAGCCCAAGGCGCATGCAGCGACTCCCATTGCGATATAGGGATGAACTTCTGGAAGCACCACTACCTGTTGCTCAGGATCCACCAACCTCGCGTCCTACCCGCATAATCCTTCATGTTTTCGACTACATCAGCACATGTTTCAATAAATTTGGTATTGCTCGCCAATATCAGTCATCGCCCTTCGTATGATCCAGATGCAATTGTATCGGCTGATGACCTCTCTGACCTACGTCCTGCCGAATCCCATGTTAGTGACCTGTGGCATACAGGATGGCGAGGTGTCCTCGGGTGACCCTCACGTCCACCACCCTGGCCTTGGAAAAACATGTCAGTCTGGAGGCTGATGTCGTGGTGGTGACAGGAAGCGAATCGGAAGTCGATGGCAGAGGCCAAACCGTCTGGTCAATGACTGTGATGCAAGCAGAGGACGTCAACGTTGATGATTTCGAAGCACTTCGACCCCAACGCTCAGATGAAGAATCTTGATACATCTGAAGATAGCGCCGACACCACGGACATTCTGCAGCGAGATGGCTGGAAGCAGTCAGATGTAGAGATTATGGTGCCATCAAAGGAGAAAAATCCTAGAGGGAATGGGCGTGTATTCTCAGTTCTGGGCTCTTCTACCGGCCACTCATTGCAGTTATCCAAGCTGCATTCTCGGATGAAGTCTTCGAAATGGTTCCATCTAGACGCCTTTCAAGGCAGTATTTGGAAATCACCAGTCACAGGGCAAGAGCAACGACTTTACGATGAGCTTTACACCTCAGGACGCATGGCTTAAGGCTCACGATGAGTTACAGAAACAAAGAAGGGACAATAATTGCAAACTGGAGAAAGTTATTGCAGGTCTTATGTTCTGGTCCGACGCCACCCACCTAACTCAGTTTGGGAGTGCATCAGCATGGCCGATATTTCTGTTTTTCGGAATCTATCAAAATATGTTCGTTCGGATCCTAACTCTGGTGCTTGCTGCTTGCCACCCAATAGCTTTTATTCCCACTGTAAGCTTTCTAGACGTCTGTCAACCGGAGATGTGTCATTGATTCGCACCCTGTGTAGCTACGGACTCAATTACAAGCTTTTTATCCACCTTTTTACAGAGGAAGAACTACAGCGATATACTTACACATTGCAAACGGGAGCTGTTCCATGCGGTGTGGTGCATCCTCCTGGATGATGAGTTTGTCGATGCTTACGAGAACGGCATTGTGATTAAGTGCTATGATGGGGTGTATCGACGTGTCTTCCCTAGGATATTCACGTATTCAGCAGACTATCCAGAGAAGCACGTCTACTCTCGTCCTCATCTCTTTTTTGACACTGACTGGGTGTTGATGCTCGTAGAGTCCTCCTAGCCACCATACGTGATAAAGGGAATCGGCCATGCCCTCGCTGTCTGACTCCAAAGTCAATGTTCAACCGCATTGGATTTTTGCATGACGTCTCGCAAAGAATGAAACCAGCTACGGACATAGTTGAGAAAGTGGCCAAAGCCCGCAATGCAATATATATGCACGGTGCTCCATCAAGGGAGCCTTAGTTGAGAGTATCCTGAAAGATCTTTCATTGGTGCCTACCGTTGTAAGTGTGATGCTTGGCTCTCACAACGTGGAACTGACATTTCTCCAGAATAGCTTCGTAGATCGCCTCTCATCATTTGGTTTTAACATTTTCCCCGCCCTTGTGGTCGATTTGCTCCATGAATTCGAACTCGGAATATTGAAAGCAGTAATGACACATTTGATGCGGCTACTCTTTGCACTTGACCCACGGAAGATTGTCATCCTCAATGAAAGGTATGGCGTTCTTTTGGCTCTGATTGATTCTTATTTTTGATGCCTTCGCACACCAGATTTCGGTTAATACCTTCCTTTGGGAAAGGTTCCATTCGTCGGTTCCCCGAGAATGTATCATCGATGAAACAGCGAACGGCTCGACATTTTGAAGATATGCTGCAGGTAAGTCTCTACTATCTCATGCGCAACTCACATGCATTCTGACCAACTTATTCATTCCAGTGTGCAATACCGGCTTTTGAGGGGCTTTTCCCCGGAGAGCATGACCATGTCATCAGGGTCCTTCTGTTTCGCATGGCGGAATGGCATGCCCTTGCAAAGATGTGCCTTCATTCTGATGATACCCTGAACTTGCTTGGCCAGTCGCTTCGAAGACTGGGAGCTCAGCTTCGAAGGTTCAGCAAGTTTACTTGTTCAGCCTTTCACACTATGGAACTTCCGAGTGAGGTGTCTGCACGTCACAGGAGACAACATAACGGGTTTGAATCTCAGTCCAGACCAAATACAGCTGACCGAACAGGACCTCGACCAAAGTCATTCAACCTGTTTACGTACAAGTTACATTCCCTCGGTGACTACGTGCAATCGATATGAACATTTGGCACTACTGATTCATATAGTACTCAACTGGTCAGTGTATTTTTCAAATGTGCATACCCATAAAGCATGTCTCATTTTGGATGCAGGGAGAAGTTGCACATCGCCTCATCAAGAAGTTCTACCGGATGACCAACAAACAGGATGTTCCGAAGCAAATGGCAAAACATGAAAGGCGGCACACACATATCAGACGGCAGCAGCAGGATCTCGAAATAGACTCCGAGGAACCTGTCGAGACATTGCCAGAACTTCACCACCACCTATCGGATTCATGGGTCAATGTTATCAACCTCGCAACATTTCTACATGACCATTCATCTGATCCGGCAGTCAAAGTCAGAGTTTGTCCTTCGTGCACCTCATTTGACAGATACTGATACTGATACTATATACTATACTAGGACTTCGTTCCGAAACTCAAAAATCATCTTCTAACTCGCTTGCTGGGTCTCGAATATGATGGTGACGAGCATCAGTTTTCTGATCCCGAGAGAAATGAGCTGCGTTTCATTGATAACCTCTCTCGAGTCCAGCAACCACGTCGTTTTCAGGTCAATTATACTACCTATGATGTCCGGCGTGACCAAGACTCCATGCGACCCGGATTTAATTGCACTGTCATGACACTATCAAGGGAAGAGGACGAGAACACACACCCTTTCTGGTACGCGCAGGTACTACGTGCCTTTCGGATACAGGTGTTGCATACTGGATCGCAAGCTCGAAACCGTTCATCTCAAAGTGTCGAAGTTCTTTGGGTTCGATGGCTCGGGGTCGATCCTACTTATCATTGGGGCCTTAAAGAAGCACGCCTACCCAAGGTTGGATTTGTCCCTGAGACTGATGATAATGCCTTTGGCTTCCTCGACCCATCACTCGTTATCCGCGGCTGCCATCTTATTCCAGCGTTTTCAGAGGGGCGTTCAAATACTCTTCTCAGACGGGGTCCTTCTCTCGCAAGGTTTCAGCATGAAACTGATGACTGGGAGTGCTTTTATGTAAACATGTGAGGAATGGCCCTCATCGCACTACAGCCTACACTCACTTTGCTCCATAGTTTTGCAGATCGAGATACTTTTGCACGATTTGCTGGGATTGGTGTCGGACACGAGGTCCAGTACACATCTTCGGCAATCAGGCAACATTCCAGCAAGTATCGGGATGACTCTTTCAGCTGCGGAGATGAATCATCAGACGAGGAAGACACTGTCGAGGATGGAGATGCCAAGGAAGGTGATGTTCAGGAAGGCGATGTTCAGGAAGATGATGGCGAAAGTGATGGCGGCGAGGACAGTAACAGTACTGATGATGAGCCTGAAGAGTCAGACTCGGACGGGGGAGGAGGAGGATGAGTGATGACGACGACAACCTATACAGATTTTAATGCATAGACTGCTGCTTACAAACTGCTTGGTAAAACTGGTGTCAATGAACTCCTTGACGTCACTCAGTATGTTCCTGGCCACTTGTGTTAACACCCTCTATAGTACTCTACTAGTACTAGTGTACTACCTATAATAAAACTTATCCCTTATAGCGGAAATTGCCGGTTGTGACAGCTGTTGTTTGTTGACAGCCGCGATCATGGATAAGGCTCGGAACTCTGCCGTGTATATATAAGTGGAGTTGACTATGGTGCCACATCAAGCACGCTAGCATGCCTCTCTCACCACGCCGAGCACAGAGCAATAATTTTGGGGGCAGAAAAAATGCAACACCCTACAAAGGGAGTTCTCTTGGAACTAGCTGCCCTCAGCTCCTCAAAAGGACTTCAATATCTCCGGCGGCCCGTTTGACTGCAATCCCATCTTCAAGTCCTATATCCTTGAACCACAAATTTCATGGTTTTCAAGTAACAACACCCCCAGCAAAAGTGCCCAAAGTTGAGATTTCCAAAAAGGATGGTAAGTTTTTCCCTTTAAACATTCACACCTGCCAGTGGGTTGAGCTAAATGTTTGTGATAGTTTTACGTGGGCAGATTATCGGTTTTCTCAGAGGAGAAGGACAACCTGAGGACACCAACGCTGATTTCAAGGTATGAGGCCTTGAGGCTCAGACTCCCACGATAATTCCGCATACTTACTTGTCCCATAGATCTTCTCTGACGTGTCAATCGATGATTACGAGTTCATCATCGAGGCCATCGCCGAAGATGATAATAATCAATTCAATCGATACAAGTAAGTCCGTGTGCGATAATCCGATAACCATTAACAACTCTTTCCCGCAGACTATCACATTCCCCGTCATCCAACCAACTGGTCGCAACACTGCCTACTCCACTTCACGAGAACCTTCTCAAGCCGTTGCGCGACACTATCGATGCTGTTCTCGCATCGATGGGTATCGATGAGGCGCTCGGCAACTTTATAATCCAGATGAACACGACGCTCAGAGGGGAGGGAGAGGGGGGGTCTACAGAGAAGGCCCTTGGTACCCCTGATGCGTTGGTAGAGTTCCACGATGGAGACGGAGGCCGTCTACAGCTTTGGGGGACCGAGATTTCGTTTTCGCAGGCTCGGGATGCCGCCATCGCCAAACTCCAACGCTCCGTCATATTCAACAAATTCATGCGGGCTGTCACACTCTTCGATGTCCTAGAAGATCAGCGCTACTCATCACCCTCAGAATCATCACACGCGTTCCAAACACTGTCGGAGACGGACAGGGTTGTACCGTACCGCAAATGGCTTCAAAAGGACGACTTACCAGTCTTTGGCCCAGTCACCGGCTTTACCCACAATTGGGTGTCGTCGCTCACCGTTGTTGTTACTACTTGGGTCCGTCCTGATGACGGACCGTTTGATCTCTATGATCAGGATCCGCGATATTATGCAACTGCTGTGAGTTCCCCTCCCCCCTCATGTGTAGTACTATCTAATTACAATGACAGCAATTGTGTCCTGACACGGACCTCGTGGGCCTCGACAACGTACAGCAATTGTTCCATCGTACATTCGCGAGCATCAGGGACACCACCATCAGCCACCTCGAAGACCTCATGGCAGAAGAGGAGGGATCCAGCGCCGAGTCCGACATCTCAGATGAGTCTGGCGATGAGGGCACATCCCACATGGCAGAGGCATCCGCCATTTCGGCGTCTCCTACCCCTGACCCCTTCCAGCTCGTTCGTACGTGGGTGCCTCCAATGTCGCCTATAGACTGGAAGAAAGTCATGGTCCAATTGCGGAACGCCGCACGACAGACGGGCTATACGCGTTACTCCACCTGGCACGAGAAGCTGATCAAACGCAAAGCTGAAGAGGCAGAAATATCTTCCAGATCCTCCAAGAGGACTAGACGTTCACGGTGATGTCATGGTAAGTTTAGATTATTCATAATCGGTCATTCACTAACGCGCGCTCAAGTTCT
>JABCPV010000853.1:0-10249 GCA_016584345.1 Suillus ampliporus | reverse complement strand
CATTCCAGCGTTCGATGGTTTGCGCTAGAATGTGCTCCATGTCAGAAGCGCCCTCTGCCTTGCAGGTAGGTGCTGCGAGGATCAGGTATATTTCGTCTTCCCCGAAACATGAGACACCAATTACCGTAAGCTCTTTTCCGAGATGGGACTTTGCGTCGTGAATCTCTGCACGATGCTCACAGCAGAGTCATACGTGCGTAGGACAGGGTCGACAATGTGTGAGTGCATCCAGCACAGACCTCCGACCTTATTATACTTACTGAAGTGCACGGCCATCTCCTCCAGTGCAATTTCATCGATCATGAAGCTAATGCCGCGCAATGCAACGGGGAGCTGCACGAGCATTCAAGTACAACAGTCTGAATGTTCTGATCGAATTGCTCGTTATGTATGGGGCCGATGGTCGGCACGAGGGAAGTGAATGTAGACTTGGCTCGGAGAGTGCGAAGAGACGGGAGACAGAGCTTTTGATTGAGCGCAAAAAGTAATTGGCGCCCCCGAGTCTAAAAATGAGGGTGGCCATATCTAGGTCGTCAGCGCCATTCCACGTGGACGATAGACACCCTCGAGAGCATCTTCGAGCTTGTTAACTACTTCGCGCACACTGGCACCATGCGTAAGGGCCACATTGACGATTTGATGGATGCGGGGGATGTCGTTGTGAGATATAGCCATCAGAAGATGGTTGTAGTCATCTAGTTGAGTGAGTGCGTATATATATTTGTGCGAATCGTTGCAGGCCTAGCGAGATTAAGTAAATGAGGTACATGGAGGCAAACAGAAGAGTAAACATACCTGCAGCTTCAATTGATTTATTTGATCCGCGTGTTTCTTGACTAAGTCATGTATATGCCCGAGACCTAGGAACTTGTAGTTCGTGTGGGCCTTTGGATTGCGTGCGATGTCGATCAACCGATGGATTTGTGCGTATACCTCACCGCACTCTTCACACGGGTAGTCTTCTCGGATGGTGATACAAGTGCAAAATTTGGAATGAGCGCGAGGGAGTCTGGGAATGGTGATGTCGACAGTAAATGGCAATCCGTTGGGTCCATCATGGTATCGTGCCCAAGGGAAGGACATGAAGAAAGTGCGAAGGTCCTCTGGCCAGTTGATGGGAATGCCTGAACACTCGATGTCGTGTTTAAGAGAACGTACATCAGTGTCATGAATGCTCCCTACTGCATCTAAATTTCGATTATCAAACCCTAAGTCACCTATCCGACAAGATCAGATTAGATAAGATCCCTGATAAGACAAGATGGATAACCGATTAACGATCACTATCTTCAATTCACATCTATACTACATTGACATCATCCATCCATATCCGTAACCCTAGACACCCGACACTCATCACATCCCTAGAAGTCCTACGATTAGGCACCGGCTACATCATAAGCATCTGCACGCCTCTATGATCGAACCCCAACCGAGAGTCCCTTACGAGCCATCTCTCATAGTCATCACCCTTCAGCTGAAAACCTTCATCAGTCACACATGACACGTTAAGAGTTACCTCTGTCATTCACCGAACCCCTTACATCAGAACCTGTTGCACAGTCACAGCCGAACCCTGAACCCCTATCACAGAAGCGCCACTCATAGAGAAGCATGCTCATTACCGAAGACCCTGGAGAACCCTTAGATCCAATCCTACTCGATGCATCTCCAGACCCTACCCTTTATCGAGATCCTTAAATCACCGCTCGAGACTTCTTGTCACAGAAACTCTCTCACCTCTTCATATCCGCTCACCCTGAATAGAAGCAGTACCCTGAGACCCTGCTTAATCACTGATATCCCTAACCCCTATGGACCCTTTCCTTTAGTTGATTGGTTGGTAAGAAGCCCTATACCCTCAGACCATTCAGTCAATTTGTACGTAGAACCAGTACCGCGGACGTGCCAAATGGCCGTAGATTGTGTCCAGCCGGGCGCTGGCCGGTGGTAGTAGTTATATGTAGATATGGTACTGGCCGATCCCAATTTTGCCTGTGTGTATCCCTGACTGACTCTATGTAAGGTGGGTTCCGGCCGGGTAATTCATCATCATGATTCTGTATCAGCAGTTCTGGCCAGCTATGCAGAGCGCTGTCTGGCCAGACAAATAATATATCATAATCCCCAGCCAGCTCTTATCCTACGTATGCATGAACTTGGTATGGCTAGGATCACATTCACTCAAGCTCAGATATAAGACTGGCCAGTCCCTGTAGCAGCAGGTCTGGCCAGCCTGCAAACCTAGTTCTGGCCGGGTGCGAAATATATTAGGATACTGGCCTGACCTGTCACTACATATGTGTAGACTAGGCCCGGCCGGTGGGTATGGGTGGTTCTGGCCGTGTCCGTATTTCCTGACCTACATGTAGCAGGGGGTCTGGCCAGCCTGCAAAACTAGTTCTGGCGGGTGTAAAATACATCAGGATACTGGCCTGACCTGTCACTACATATGTGTAGACTAGGCCCGGCCGGTGGGTACATCTGGTTCTGGCCAGATACTTATATAGCAGCCCACTGGCCATAGATAAATGACATGGTATTGTTCAAGCGACATTTGGATATGTGACATACAAACGAAGTGACAGATATGCTAAGAGTTCATTGCTTTCTTGGAGGGCAGCCTAGCTCTGGAAGATCGGCGGATGTCATCAGTCTTGGCGACCTTGTGTGGCTTTCCAGATCCACCTGATTTGTTTTTTTTTTTCCCCTCTCACCTCTACACTCACCTCCGGCTCGGCTCATCATTGGCATTGTTTCGACATTGTGCTGCACCTCCAACATTTGCCTCTCCAGGGACTCCTTTGCCTCCACAAGACGCTGCATCTCCTCCACCAGCTTCTGCTTCTCCTCCTTCAACGTCTCGCCCACCTGTTTCGCCTCATCCACCTTCCGTACATCTTCCTCCATCTGCTGCTTGGCCTCCACCTCGTGATCCATTTGCTTCTCCTCCAGCTCTGTCCTTTCCTGGTCTTTCTGCTCTCTTCCACTTCCGACCTTTCAACCTCCTCCGTCGTTCTCTTCTCTCCAACTGCAGAGGAGTGAGCTGAATGTGTGGCGTTGTCACCACTGGCAGCCTCAACAATCATATCACGTTTGTGCTGGCCCTCCTGTCCCTTAACCAGCCGGAGAATCCTGCCCCTGACAGTGTCAACTGCATCTTCAACGAGTCCGAGGATTTCGATACCCAAGGTCGAGGCGCCGATGTAAGTGGGGACGTTCTGGGGGGGCTCGTCTGCCTCATACTCAATAGCTCGCTTACATTCTCTAAGCAGTAAGCCGAGACCAAGAGTGACCCGCATTCCTAAGGCGAAGCAGGTGATCTTGGCAGATGTGACCGTCTCCAAGAATTTCTGCACTGTGCCATGTTCGGAGTGTACAGCACCGGGAAGGTACGATCCTTCCCAAGACCATGTTGCCCAGTTGGGCCAGTCCTTTTGCTTGTCAGAATTGGTTTCCTGGACCATGTGAGTATCGAGTTAAGTTCATTCCACGACAACCTACCTTCTCCAAGTCTTTGATACCTTCAACCAACAGCAAGTATCCGTTATGACTGCTAAGGGACTTCAAGAACCGCACACGATCCTTCATGTGAATCGACGCTGGTGCACCTTCTTGAGTACTGGATGGTCGAGCGGCCGCCCTGTTGTACGCCCAGCAAACGCCACTGCAACCGATTCGTCGTCTGAAGATTTTTCGTCTGATGAATCACCTTCGGCCGGCCTTGTGGTACGTGGGGTGGGGCGCGTGCTGGCCGATGGTTTGGAGGCAGCCTTGGCACCGGCCGGCCCTGTGGTACGTGGAGTAGGGAGGGTGCTGGCCGATGGTTTGGAGGCAGCCTTGGACTCGGCCGGGTGGTCAGTACGTGCCGCGGATAGCTTGCCTGAGGTAGGATCCTGGTCTTTGTCGATTTCCTTATACTCCTTTTTTTTTTGGTTCCCCTTATAGGGAACTGCATTCTCCAGGCTTTCTTTGCTCATATCGCCAAGCTTGCCTGCAAGGAAAATAATCAGCTTGTGCTTCTTTGCACGTCTGACTTCCCAATGGTCCCACAGCTTGGTAACGTCGCTTGCCCTCAAATGAGAAGGGTCCCTCAGCAAGAAGTCCTTTGGGAGGCAATCCAGATCCAAGTACAAACTTGGGTTGGCGACGACCTCACGCCAAGGTACTGGCTTGGCACTCTTAGTGAAGACTTCTGAACCAACCGTAAGTCCCCTGAAAGCTAGTCGAACAGACACCAACTCACTGTATGACGCATGAAAAATCCGACGGACTAATTCTTGCTGTCCTTTGGTGTTGATGCCAGCGCGTGAAGGAAGCTTTGCAAAGCCTCTCTTGTCAAGGACAAGTTCAGGCAACTTCATATCATTGTCCTCATCTGACTCGTCCTCATCGTCCTCGTCGTCCTCGGGGTCTTATTATTCTTTAATTATAATTGTAGTCAATAAGATAATGAAACTCACAGAATTCCAACTTGGACCACTCAGCGAATTTTTCGAAACCTAGACCCATCTCCATTTGCAGCCTCGAGAACTTTGGGTGAATGGTTTTTTGCTATTCAAGGGCTTAGACTCATGGCTGGACCACAATGACGTTGAGCTAATTTATTGCAACAAGACAGTATTGAGATAAGACTCACACGGCAACACTTAGAGTCTGATCAGATTTTTTTTTGTGACTAACTAGCATCACAATCTGACACCCCATTGTACGACGAATTTGCTGAGTAAAATCGTCAAGGACTCTCTTGAGGTTTCTCTTTCGATACCTGCCAGTGTACCCAGTTATTGGAGACGCTGAGTAGAGAATATAGCCACTTACATGGCCTGCGATTCTGCTGGTGCACCTTCATTATTCCACTTGGCCTTCGCATCCTCTACCTCCTTCCGTTGAGCAGGGCTCATATCGTTAAACCAGTCCCTCGCGTGTCCCGTACGGTATTTAATTGAGTGTTTTACCCCTAACTTTGACTGTTCCTCCTTGTCATAGTCATCCATTTCTACCTTAAAGAGCTTCTGCGCCACATCCCAGTCAGTAAGTTCCTTCTTGTAGAATCCGGCGTCCTTTGGATGAGCCGCGGCCTCCCTCTCCTCAGGGGACACACCACAAGGTTCTTGTTCCTGTTCATCTCCCAGGATCTGCTGTTCAGCTCGTATATCCTCCTCGTTGGTTAAGAACTGCAGATAGTAGCGCCTGATAGCCTTTTTGTATCCAGTAAAATAAGTACAATTAAATATCAAATAAACGATGCGAACCTTCTTCAAAGCCTTCGGCAAGACAACAGGATCCTCCAGTGATTTGTGCCTTGTGACAATCTCATCGCGTATTGTCTTTAAAATACTTCCACGAGTTTGTGGCAAAGCAGCAACAAAGTCATCCTGGTGGCGGGCTAGTGTTGGCTCGAAAGAATCGTACCATTCGGCCATGTCGAGTTTTTAGTAATGAGAATAAGCAACGAGAGCAAGGAGGTCAAAGGTTTGTGACACGTAGCCAACAGTCGGCCGCACAATGAGAGATATTTTTTGAAACACGATCACATGACATTCTGCACGAATCGAGTAACGATCATGTGACATTTTAAATGTCACACGGATACGCGGCGTGTGCAATGAAACAATTAATGAATGCACAAATTCAGGTCAACCAATGAAATCATTTGTAAAAAAATCTACATAAGTAACTAGTGTGAAATATTTCAGTTGCGCACCCTCTTTCTAGTAGACTCAGTCATTTCTACACTCTCACTGCTACGCTTGGCTTTGGTGATGGACGACGTGGGCGTGGATGACGTGGGTGAAATAGGTGAAGACTGAACAGGAGGCGGAGGCGGAAAGATGGTGGAAGGGGATTGGAACCAGCCACTGTTTTTGCTTTTGGCCGCACCGACAAGACAACCCGGAGGTTTTGCAATATCAAACCTATGGGGAGACTTCCCCTGGCGCTTACCGCATTCAACATACGTGCAGGTGTATACGTAGTTGGTAACGGTGGCCTGAGCTGGAGCTTTGACACGGTAAGTCTCATTTGACGCCGTCACACCCACCTTCTCTGACCAGCTGGTTGTTGATCCACAGAGAGGGCATTGCGCAGGGACCGAAATGCCCCATGGCTTTGTTTGAGGGTGGGCGCGCGCAAACGTGGTGACTGACAGCTGGGTACCATTGACGGCGTCATCCACGGTGGTCATCACGATGACGTCGGTATGTTGTCCAAGGCGGTTAGAAAGGGAGAGCAAAGTCGGAAATGACTTCTGGAGATCGAGTTGTTCGACCATAACAAGCTCCGCCATGGCCAACAAAAAGTTGGTGGCCACCAGCGGTTGGAACCTTGTTGCGGGAAATACGATGGCAGAGGCTACCTTGAGGTCGAGGATGGCCTGCTTGAGCTCAACAAAGGAGTCCTCATATGCGACAACAGAGCCACACACGAGAAACACGATGTTGGTGGCCTTGAGAAGCGAAACGTAAGGTGCGAACACGGTAGATAGTACCTAGAACACCAATTAGCAAAGAATAACGAGAATACATACATTGATTACCTGGGAGACGCTCATAGCAATGAATTTACCTTTGATCTTGCCTGCAAATAGCCATCCGCTGTCTTGTTCGGAGTGATTCGAAAAAAAACGCGAAAATGCGTCCAGCGGGCCCAAGATGTCGCTTAAGTTGAGCGACCCTCGCGTCCTGCAGGCGAGTATAGTCGCTGATCTTCTGGTGTGTTGCGACGTCGAACACGACCTCCAGGTAAGTGTACCCACCGTTGGGGTAAAAGTGTTCCAGGTAGCGGGAAAGGATGGGAACGGGCGTAATCACTTCATCGCTTGCGCCGATGATGAAGTGAATGATGGCGAGGGGGGTAGAGGCCAATAGTGAGCACGACGCAGTCTCGAATTTTCCTCTGAGTTGCAGGAAATCCGGCAGGACAGGGTGGCCTCCTTTCTCTGGCAATTTGGCGCTGTAGAATCCCTGTGGTTATTGAATTGTTAGCGCCGTCAAAAGAAAGAAACAAAAATACAGATACTCACAAAGTAGGGAGCTGGGTTTCTGCGGGTACGCTCAGAATGACAGGACAAGCAGAGAAAAACGACGTTGATACGTCGTACAGCGTCCAGATGATCGGCAGGGATATTGATGCAGTGACTGCACATGACGCGTGGGCAAGTATCGCACTGGTACAGTACGACGTCACCATCGGCACCGTCACGGCAAATTAGACACCACTAACGACTCAATCAGCCAGATGAGACAGACGCTAAGAAGGACTTACCAGGCTGTGGGTCTCTGCAGGCAGCTCAGGCTCCGCGGAAACGGTTGGCAATACCTCTTCTCCATTGCGCACTGGAGAGCCAAGAGGACCGCTGAATCGTTTGGCAATGCCCCCAGCAGCACGTTTCTTCACAGTATTCTTTTTCGGCGGCATAGGGAGGAGACGAGGCGCCAGACGAAGTAAGAGATGAAGCAGAGCACGAGACGTAGAAGCACAAGACGTAGAAGCTCAAGACGTAGAACGGTGCCGGCCAGTGGAAGGACAAAAGACAAGGAAATTTGGACTTGGAACGTTTCAAACCAACGGATCACGTGATCGCGTGCGACTTTGAACACATTTCAATCAACAAACAAACAGAATCAAACACGCTGTGGCATATAGCCAGCAGCCACAACATTCCCACGGTTGAAATTCCTGCCACTCTCCATCACTTTTATCCGTCTCTTTCCTCACTCTTCCTCACTCCTCACCAAAACCTGCACCCATCCCATTAGCTACTTACGCAGTCTGCAGCTGCATAAGTAGCTAATGGGTCACTGAACATTCTGCATGCAGCAAGGTAATATCGTCTTACCTTGCATCCCTTACTGATTGTTTTCTTTTAGGTTATATTCCCTCAGGTGAGTCTTCTCTCATGTTCTCCAGCGCTAACTGTTTGATTCTTCATAGTGTTTCTATGTCACCAGCCGCCCTCCTCTCCTCCAGGTCACTCCCTAAGGTCCATCTTCTCTTTCACGTTCTCCAGCGCTTACCATTTGATTCTTCATAGTGTTTCTATGTCACCAGCCGCCCTCCTCTCCTCCAGGTCACTCCCTAAGGTCCATCTTCTCTTTCACGTTCTCCAGCGCTTACCATTTGATTCTTCATAGTGTTTCTATGTCACCAGCCGCCCTCCTCTCCTCCAGGTCATTCCCTAAGGTCCGTCTTCTCTTTCACGTTCTCCAGCGCTTACCATTTGATTCTTCATAGTGTTTCTATGTCACCAGCCGCCCTCCTCTCCTCCAGGTTACTCTCTAAGGTCCATCTTCTCTTTCACGTTCTCCAGTGCTTACCGTCTGTCTTCTCATAGTTTTGGATTGTCACCTGCCCTCCTTCAAGTCATTTGCCCTTCTCTAAGGTCCGTTTTTTCTGAAGCTCTCCTGTGCTTACCGTTTGTCTTTTTATAGTGTTTCATTATTGTCATTGGGGGCTGGAGGGGAGGTATAGTGCGCACACTGGTGCACCTAACCTCCTCTTCCATTTGCTTGAGTCATTGGGAGTTTGGGGAGGGAGGTATAGTGCGCACACTGGTGTGCCTAACCTCCTCTTCCATTTAATTGAGTCATTGGGGGCTGTGTCATTGGGGGCTGGGGGGAGGTATAGTGCCCACACTGGTGCGCCTATACTCCTCCATTTATTTGGATCATTGGGAGCTGGGAGGAGGTATAGTGCCCACACTGGTGCGCCTATACTCCTCCATTTATTTGGATCATTGGGAGCTGGGAGGAGGTATAGTGTCCACACTGGTGCGCCTACACTCCTCCATTTATTTGGAACATTAGGGGCTGGGGGGAGGTATAGCGTCCACACAGGTGCGCCTATACTCCTCTTCCATTTATTTGGAACCTTGGGGCTTGGAGGGAAAACAAGGTAATTTCGTGTATATACGCTGCAGACACTGACCGCCATTCTTGCAGATATCTCACTTGATCAAAGGTGGTGTTAAATGTATTTTCTTTCACAGGTACTGACGAGCATTCACAGATAGTACCTACTTTTATTTAGCTTGGAGGGAAAACAAGGTAATTTCGTCTATATACACTTTGCAGGCGCTGACCGCCTTTCTTGCAGATATCTCACACGATCACAAGTATTCAAAAGGTGGTGTTTCACGTATTTGCCTTCACAGGTACTGACGAGCGTTCACAGATAGTTCCAACTTGTATTATTTAGATTAATTACTATGTATTGTAGTTGGCGGTACAAGACCGTTGTGGAGAGGGCTCCTCCACACCGGCCTTGTATTAGCTGTTTTTTTCCGCTGTATTACTCTTTGAAATTGTCACATCATAATGTCCTATCTAATTACATAGATTTACGCTGTAATTAAGGCGGCCTAGAGCCAGATAATGAAATCATGTGACTACAAAAGTGTGGGACTGTACACATGAAACACAATCTGCATAATGTTATGCGGCATGTTGGCGTACTAGATGTACCAGAGCGTATGTCATGTGTTGGCATACTAGATGTACCAGGGTATATGTTGCATGTTGGCATACTAGACGTACCAGGGTGTTTGTTCGTTTAACAGTTAGAATATTGGATCGATATTGAGTACTATAGACCAAAATGATTCATGATGATTTGCGTGTGCTAGGTCAAAAGCACAACCACTAGGGTAAAATTCCCCCATTTCATCACATACGTACTTCACCACACAATACACTACACATCTCCCCTGTAACATTTGCTGCTCTTGCCACCCCTATTATTTAACTGAGAAGTAAAGCTTCCCCATTTCATCTTGACTGCACACAAATAAATTGTTACACTTTACCACATTGTGCCCGTGTGCATGGTCCACTTGTACCTACCCACCCATCCCCCTCTCAGTCAAACACCACACTGCCCGTTCCACTCATACCCAATTATAGCCGCTGTGCACGGTCCACTTGTACCTATTCACCCGCCCCCCTCTCAGCCAACACCACACTGCCCGTTCCACTCATCACCCAATTATAGCCGCTGTGCATGGTCCACTTGTACCTACCCACCCACCCCCTCTCAGCCAACACCACACTGCCCGTTCCACTCATCACCCAATTATAGCCACTGTGCACGGTCCACTTGTACCTACCCACCCCCCCTCTCAGCCAACACCACATTGCCCGTTCCACTCATCACCCAATTATAGCCGCTGTGCACGGTCCACTTGTACCTACCCACCCACCCCCTCTCACAATACCACACTGCCCGTTCCACTCATCACCACATCCACTTG
>JABCPV010000852.1:0-10254 GCA_016584345.1 Suillus ampliporus | reverse complement strand
CTGAAACTTCTGCAAATACAGTAAATACCGTCTCGTCGGATCACTATCTACAGAGACAGCCAGATCTACCGCGGACAGATACATTCACGCACAAACTCAGACACATCAGTTCATCATATCCTGGCGTGCTACATTGGGTAAGTCAAGTGTCAGCGGCGGTGGCTGGCGTCAGGGGCAATTTGTTGGATTCCCCCAGTTGGACTAAACTGGGTCCCAATTGATCCGGGGCCAGGGGTATCTATGAGGCGTCTTTATCACCACAATTGCTTCTGAATAATTGAGATAGGCTCAATGAGCTCAGTTGACAATTTCGGCAGCAACAGGTTTATCGGGGGGTCGACTGCAGATACCAATCATCTCTGGACAGCAACATAGCCTGGTCATGAGGCTATTTTCCCAAATCAGGATTGTGGTTTCGCTTAAACGTACTCGTAGTCCTTATAACGAGTTGCCTAAACGCGCGAGGTCCGGAGTACTGCTGGACACGGAATATATGTTGGGCATAATCATTGATATGCTCCGTCCTAAAGATACAGCGTGTGAGGTACACATGTCCAGTCATGATCGTATAGTTCCCGAATCATCCGCACCCTGCGACCCATCCACCGCATCATCTCTCCATGCATTAGCATCTTGGAGTTCTCGATCATGGTTATCTTCAAGGGGATCAGCCACCATCATCGCCTGCTCCTCATCCCTCGACGACCAGTGGTGAGATGCAGGGTTGAGGTCTCTAGTTGACCTTGCCCATCCATTAGCGCTCGAGCGAACGTTGTCCATTGCAGACTGGAAGAGCTCCATGCAAAAGTCCATGAGTTCAAGGAGGTGAGCTCTGGAAAGCCGGGCCAGTTGATCAAAGCCACGTTTTCTCAGGACAAACCGGTTGTACAGTGTGCTAAAAACAATGAAGAGCATGAGAAGAATCATGATGCTGGAAAAAAAAAAGAATATTCAGCCAATCGATAAATGTCGTCGTCAAGATGACGTACGTTATCACTAAGAACACAATTATCCCCGAGAAAATGCCCCTTTCACCTGTGGGACAAGCAAACTACACAATAACAAGCTGTCAGTTAAAGAAAATTGAGGTATCTATATCCGCACATGCGTTCGCCACTCCACCGTGTATTGGCAGGCTAGATTGTCATCTTCCGGAAACTGTGAGATTACCATTGGTTTGCCTGCACGAAACATGGATCACCCCGTCTCTCATTCAGGAATAACACACCATACCAGCACCATAGACCGATGTATCACAGAGGAACCTGATGGACGAGCTCCCGTATAAGTTGTCTTCCCCAGGGCAGGGTGAACCATCGGATAGATGCAACATTAGTCCCATGTCCCTCATTTCCAGAGTCGTATTCACAAGCCTGTATATCTCCTCTTGGTTAGCTGCCGAGATACAGTTAAAACTGCAACATCACAGACCCTATGGCAAAGTCGTGGTGGCCTTTCCGCACTAGACCAGCGATATCAACATTGTCGGGAATGCCAGGGCTCCAGGGGTCAGTGGTGACCGGTCGACAGACATTCAGGTAGAAAGGGTATCCACCGGAAGTTTTGAAATCGTAGTCTTTACTGTCAGAGTCAATGGTCAACGTAACTTAGACATACGCAATATCATGATTACACCAAGAACATACCTAGCCTTCAAGGGATTCAGGTCGTAGTATTTGCCTTCATGATGCAAAGTACATGGCTTTTCATCTGCAAGCGCTGGAAGACAAAATGCAAGGAATGTAGGCCACAGCAGAGCACTAAGCCCATTGGCGGAAAGCATGGTATAGCAGCAAGAGTCTAAGACTAGCTCAACCCTAGAGCAAGTGTGAATATTGTGGTAATGACCCCTCGTAAAGGGGTGTCTCATTCCTGTTCACGAATCACCGCACCAGCCGATTTACGCCGCGTTTTGTTGACAAACCTCATCACAATCTCCTTCGTCACCATCGACGACGGCCATGGCCAGTACACTACTGCGGCGCCAGCTCGCGTTGCCGACGCGCTCCCTTTTGCGCTCATTTTCCTCCTCGGTCGCCCGTCGCCAGCCAGAGGTCGTGCAACCCGGTACCAATGGAGGAAATAATTTGTATGAGACTCATACTGTAGAAGACTTGCATGGCATGAGCGCGGCGGAAATTTTGAAAGAGACTGGGACCAGAGCTGATGCGAAGTTGCGGCACTTTACTGGTGAGCATTTCTTCTGAATGTTGTCTTGTGTAAACCAACCCGCTCGTTGATCAGTGAACTTCGGGTAAGTGTCATTCATGAGGTTGGCAGTACGTGCAAATTTAATCGAAACATCAGTCCTCAACATCCTGCCGCTCATGGTGTGCTTCGAATGATCTTGGAATTGAATGGAGAAGAAATTCTTCGCGCTGATCCTGTATGCAGTTCAATGCGGGTGTCTGAACGGATTGCTGATTCTTGCTCCAGCATGTCGGCCTCCTCCACCGTGGAACTGAAAAGCTGATTGAGTACAAGACATACGTCCAAGCTCTTCCCTACTTTGATCGTCTCGACTACGTTTCCATGAGTGGGTGAAATCACGACGAAAGGTTTGTGCAGTGAAATCTGACCTCGTTCTAGTGACCAATGAACTTTGCTACTCGCTCGCGGTCGAAAAGCTACTTAACATCGAAGTTCCCGAACGTGCAAAGTGGATTCGTACCATGTTTGGCGAAATCACGCGTATCCTTAGTCGTATGTCACACACGGAGCACTCTTTGAACTTTACGCTGAAGGGTGGTTTTAGACTTGATGGCCGTCTTGTCCCATGCTATGGACGTTGGTGCTCTTACCCCCTTCTTGTGGGGTTTCGAAGAGCGTGAAAAGCTCATGGAGTTCTACGAGCGTGTTTCTGGTGCTCGACTCCACGCTGCCTACGTCCGTCCCGGTGGTGTCGCTTTTGACATCCCGCATGGGCTCTTGGAGGATATACACATATGGGCAACGCAGTTCTCCTCTCGTGTCGATGAAATCGAGGAAGTCGTAACCGGCAACAGAATATGGAAGCAGCGAACTGTCGGTATCGGTGTAGTGACTGCCAAGGAGGCTCTGGATTACAGCTTCACAGGTGTCATGCTGCGAGGCAGTGGTATCCCCTGGGATTTAAGAAAAGTGCACCCTTATGACAAATATGATGAGGTATGTGTTTGTGTTCCTATAGAGATAATTACTTACAATGCGTCGCAGGTTGAATTCGACGTGCCAGTTGGAAAGAATGGCGATTGTTACGATCGGTACCTTTGCAGAGTTCAGGAGTTCCGCGAGTCCCTGCGCATCATCCATCAGGTTGGTGGTATCTAACTAAATGATCATCATTATACTCAGTCATTCTCATCCTCAGTGTTTGAACAAAATGCCGACAGGTGCCATTAAAGTAGATGACAACAAACTCGTTCCGCCACCTCGTGCTTCGATGAAAGAAAGCATGGAGGCACTCATTCATCACTTCAAGGTATTCTCCTCCACTCAACTGCACCTGCGTGTCACTCATCATTCGTTCTCGTAGCTTTTCAGCGAAGGCTACTCAGTGCCACCAGGTGAAACTTACAGCGCCATTGAAGCTCCCAAGGGAGAGATGGCTGTCTACCTCGTCTCGTACGTGACGTTTTCACACTTCCTTCTGTACTACCATTGATCGCATGATACGTAGCGATGGTACCAATCGCCCGTACCGGTGCAAAATCCGTGCTCCCGGCTTCGCCCATCTTGCAGGTTCAGACTTCATGATGAGACGTACGTTATTCATCACCTTGTTCGAAACATTTACTGAGATATGACTTGTCTTCTAGATGTAAGATCGACAAATTCCATCCTAACATTGAAGCACTGACTGTTTCCTCTTTCTATAGCACATGCTTGCCGACGCTGTGGCGATCATCGGTACTATGGTATGTGCCCTGCGGTTCTAATGTTCCTATTTCTGATCGCTGCTTTCGAACAGGATCTTGTGTTTGGGTGCGTTGCTAATAGTTCGTTCTACGTGAAGTACGCTAATGCATATCCATTTAGTGAGGTTGATCGATAGACAGGACCTTGATGTATACCATGGTTCTAATATATTGCGATATCATGCGTCCATACTGACGATTACCGCAACAATGCATCGTTTGACTGAGTGCGTGATCCACTGCTTTTAAGAACGTGCTGGATGTGCATTCTCGAAGATTCTCGATCTGTTCTCCAAGCACCGAATGTAAGAACGTGTTACCACCTGCTTCGCGTTCTGTATAAACATATCTCACAATTTCCATATGGCGTTCACCCTCACATCCTGACGTCTGCCCATCTGGTACTCGACGCGTGAGGAACCTCTTATCTTCGCGAGCGCCGATAAGACATACTTGCTATGATCTTATCAACTGCCTCTTCTTTGTGCTGCTTTCATGGATGAATAGCTCCTGTCAAACTCCCGGCGTACACTGAGGAGCAGTTTGAAGCAGGAAATGGCAGCGCTCCATCTGACGACGGCGCCTGATGTTGGTGTTGGTGTGGACAACAGTAGTTGGACACTTAATAGACTGATCGTTGATCGTTAAATTGTTGAACTGGTGTGCATTCGAGCAGGAGTCAAGAAAAAGACAACTCACGCGATCATGTCACTACATGAGTGATCAGGGATGTGGTGGACATGCACACCGTGCGAAGCCTGATGTTATCGTGGCTCTCAAGGATCAGCCAATTCTCATTGTGATCTCACACAAATCCTCAGGTAACGAGGATACATATGACTATTAGCGTCCAAGTCGTGATAGCTATGTGTGGTATTGGTTCAGTGCACTTTTGCTCGTATGGCATCACGAAGAGGTGTAAATTGGTGATCGAGTGATTGTTACAGCCCCGGGGTGGGGGAACGAGTATGGACGGTGTAGGACGGAGAATATGGTAGTGCGTGATGAATAGTTGGTCGCCAACTCTGCTTCGAAGGAAACATGTGCATATATATCGTCAAGGTACAATCGACCACTGCTCAGAGATCTCTGGTCTTCCAAAAAAAAAATACATACAGCTACAATATTTCTAGGGTCTTGATTCCGTCTGTCATGTTATGAATGGAAGCCACGTCTTTGAGTTGTGCAACGATGTCATTATCCGACGCGATCCTCTCGTATTCTCCGTCGTGCTGCTGCAAATGCGCCGAACGGCTGTCCAAGGCGAACGCTCAATCGCAACGCTCACGAGTGAGACTGAGAATCGACCAGCGCCTGTTCTACAGGAGAAGCGCCGGACTCATCGTCTATCGGAGTTTTGGGTTCGTCGTCTGCAAAGGTAGGCAGCTGGAGAAGATGACGATCCCACGTGCGGACAAGTAAGAACGTCTGTCGAATGGGCCTTCTCCGCGAGAACTGAATCAGCTTCTCTTCGGTGGTGACCAGCAGGTCATGAAGCCCATCTGCCTTGACATCATACGTGAAATGAGTTTACTGCGCTGGATCATCCCTCCGTCTGACTCCGTGACAGGGAATGTGATGCAAGACAGTCGGAGTCTGCAGTTTGTAAAGCGAGGAGCTTTCAACTGCTCAAGCTGCCCATAAAATTTCGAATCTACAGCCGCGGGATTTCGCAGAGAAAAGACCATCGTCTGAATCTCATCTTCAGACAAAGATGGTAGTATGAATGACGGAGCTGCATATGAGGAAATGTTGGCTGGAAGACAACTATTGAACTAGGATGGTTGTCCGACCCAGTCCAGAACAGTAATGTCGCCCGACCGAGCTACGATCTCCTGCAGGAGCCGCTCGAGCGCATTATGCTTATTTTCGCCATAAAGGATAGGAAGTTGGACACCGAAAATGCCAAACAATGAATAGGCGATGTCTTCCGGCACGGTGGTAACGCGCATAGACGCCCACCAGAGTTTCTCGGGTGTCACTCATTCCCGGGTGGAAGGCGACGACGGCGCGTGCATCTATGTCCGTCATCCTCCAATTCATCCATAATCCTGACAGACCCCTTATGGTTGGGGGAATCGTCGTTGAGATATAGAGACCAATCTTGTTGGTAGAAACGAATGGCTTTAGGAGCGAGGAATTCCGGGACAGTCCATCCTCAGGTGATCCAAGCGCTCTCCGCCAGCGCGACAGACTTGGACGAAGGCGGAACATCCGCCAGGTAGACGATCGTGAGTGCTGAATCATGATACCAAGCAAACATAAAGTTGTGTGATTTTTGGACCTCGATATTGTTCTTCTGGTCGATGCAACACGCATCAACCCACGCCCAGTGATCCCCCGCATCACGAGCATTTTTGCAGAATGACTGCAATTTCACGAGACCGCCAGCTGCCTTCAACCTGTATACGACCTTGTCATGGATACTCCCCACCTATGTGATAGCATTACGCAACGGAAGTACATCGCCACCGCTTCTGTGATGCGCCCCGTTCAGAGGTCAGGATGCTTAATACACCATAGCAGAAGCTCGTTGTACTCTGTGCTGGCTTCGAATACGCGTATCTGCAGTTCTCGGGCACATAAAAGTCCGGTGGCGGTGTTGAGTAGATGAAGCGGGGCGGTTTCGAGCTGAACGTGAATGGTATTTCGAATGGCACCTTCTGCTTCGGAGAGAACGACATATTCACGTAGCTCTGAGGAAGGAGTTAAGCATCTTGATTGGCATTTGTTACTTAAGACTTACTTCGTATTTGCGTGTCGGCAGCACTGTTCAATTTTGCGATCTCTTGTATGAACAACTCTTCAGCGGCAGCCGAATCGGTGTTAATGGGGAGGATCTGCGACATGAAGCATGCTCGAATTTCGTTAGAAGAGTTAAGAATGGAAACATGCCTTATCAGAAACTTGAGCCTTGGCATCAAAAAAGGGTGCTAGATGAGATGGTGAAGGAGCGGAAAATAAACAGGAAAGTACCTTTGATGCCGATGTCTTGAGAGCTTCTTCTGGCCAAGCGTCGTTGGGTACCTCCCATTCTGACATCCTCTTATCACTACCTCCACTGAGAATGTGTTTGCCGCTCATGGAGAAAGTGACGCGTCCCATCAAGCCTGAGTGCCGGAAGACTGCAAAATTTTGTTTATCTGAGAGCCGCCAGAGGCGGACGTGGTGGTCAGTAGATGCGGAAGCAACGTGGGTACCCGCAGGATGAATGTCGATGGTGTAGATATAGCCAGTGTGATCCGTCCAGGGATCACCAACTTGGTCCCAAGTAGATGTATCCCACTTGTCGTATGCTGAGATCCTTTGCATCGCCCCCCGAGAGAAGGCGTGTACCATCGGGCGTCCATGCGAGCGAGAGGTTCCATACTTTGTGGCCCTTGAAGTTTGTGACGCGTTCCCTCGTATCTGAATCATACGTTTCGATATTGTTGTTTGTTGCGATGGCCAGATGGCCGCCAGACGTTTATACCGAACGCGGCGGACACGTTCACTACACTTGATTGGATCTCCTTGAGGCTGCTATGTTTTTGTGCTCCATAGCTTCGTCGTACCGTCCCATGAACCAGTGGCCAGCACTGTTCCATCTTGAGAAAAGTCCAGGCATGAGATATACTTGGAGTGGGCTCTGATGGGTTGGGTCATAGGAAATTCCCCAACTTCACCGTGCCAGACAATGAGCTCTCCGTTGTCATCACCGCTTGCTATAATTTGCCCATCTCGGGATACCGCCACTGTATTCACGTCAGCGCAATGCCCCTCCATCTTCTTCAACACTACACCTGTCTCAAGTCCCACAGACGAAGCGTCTTGTCCCCTGAGCCTGTGACCATTCGTCGTCTATCTGCTACAGTCCATATGGCGGCTGTATGATCTTTAAAAGTTCGAAGGGGTGCGGGGCTTGGAATGAGCTGCAACATTTTACTGGAGGTTGATCATGTTGAACACGGTCGAGGTGGGCTTAGGTGGATGATCTGTGAACGTTGCTCTAAGCTTGAAAGGTGTGCTTTTTGCGCTGCTTCTCAGCATAATATCATGTATTCCTACTACCCATAGGTGTCGGGGACTGGCGCGGCCGAGCGCCGTTACAATCCTAAACCGATGCAAATAAACGATGTTGTTTATTTGAGGAAAACTGATGACTTCATCTGGCGTTTACCATTCGTTTGCTTGGACAAAACATGTAATAGTGGCAGCGTGGTTATCTTGCAATGATTTCTTCAAGACGCGACTGTTATTTGATGTTTTCCCAACACATCCCCGGACCAAAATTACCTCTCAAAGTGCAGTGTAATGAAATAGTTCGAAGGAGTGGTGAATCGTGATCATAAATATAAAGGACTTGTACAAGAAATGTTGACCTGCAAAGGTCAGCACGTCCCATCTTCGATTTTACTATGGCAATCGGGTGCTGGATGTAACTGTTGTGTCACTTGGTGAAGGGACCGCGTGACCCATGGTTTATACGAACACGTTTAAATGATGTGTATTCTTCCCGGACGTACGTGTCGCCAGCACCTCCTTCGCTTTCTACATAAACCTATCTCAATTTCCAGATAGCAGCTTTTCACCCTTAAAGCCTGGTTTTTCCCCACCTAGTACTCGACGTACGCACAATAAGGAGCCTGTTATGTCGTGAGCGCCGATAAGTAGGACATACTTGCAATGATCTTATTCAGAACTACAAGACCACACAGCTCGTCGGGAAGAATGCACACACTATCTCATTATATTTGGTAACAGCCGTGAGGAAAATATGGTCATACAAAGTGCCTGGACCAAAGTATAAGCAAGTCTGATCAGTCACAATGCATCGTCCCAGTGACAGCTTTCAGCAGCAATTAAGATCAGCAACGATTAAGAGTTCACAATTGATGTCACTATTTCTACTATCTGAGATCTCCATGAATCATCATGGGCTACAGGTATCGCTTTTAGCAAATGTGAAAGACGGACAGTGAAGACTAAGAATTCATGCATCTCTGCAATTTGACCAGTGTGGCCCATGTGCCATGTGGCTCAAATCAAGCTCAACACCTCCTGTGGGGATCGCCAATGCAGTCCAATAATTATAAAAGAATAACTCTCTGGAAGCGGGTGGTACCCAGAAAAGGAGCCGATGATTGGGTCCTACCATCCACCCATCAGCTCCCAGCAAGAAAGGGTTTGAACTGGAATCATGATGAGAGGTGCCTTCGAGTAGTGCAGCAGGGTCATGCAGTGCATGTTCCAAGCTGGATGAGAAGCAAATGAAGTGCTCGTTCCAAGTATTGGTTGATATGATGGGGCGCTCCTCGGTACGAGGTGTGGTACAACTTCTATCCAGAGGGAATGTGGGGGAATTGGTCTCAGGGCACACCTGGAATGGCTGCCTAGGCACTGCATGCCACACCCGGACAGTGTCATCATCCGAATTAGACAAAATGCGAGTGCCATCCGGCGAGAATGAGACTGAGTTAACCAATTTCGTGTGCCCCCGCAGGGGCTCACCCAATGGCTGTCCCGTCATTGCATCCCACAGCCGGACAGTGTGATCCCAAGAACCAGACACGATGCGAGTGCCATCCGGCGAGAACGAGACTGACAGAACGCGAGAAGTGTGCCCCAGTAAGGGCTCACCCAATGGCTGCCCCGTCGCTGCATCCCACAGCCGGACAGTGTGATCTAAAGAACCAGACACGATACGAGTGCCATCCGGCGAGAATGAGACTGATGAAACCGGATAAGTGTGCCCCTGCAAGGGCTCACCCAATGGCTGCCCCGTCGCTGCATCCCACAGCCGGACAATCGCATTCAAAGAACCGGATGCGATGCGAGTGCCATCCGGCGAGAATGAGACTGACAGAACATAATCTGCATGCTCCAACATGGGCTCACCCAATGGCTGCCCCGTCGCTGCATCCCACAGCCGGATAGTGTTAGAACCAGACACGATGCGAGTGCCATCCGGCGAGAATGAGACTGAGCTGACTGATTTCGTGTGTCCCCGCAAGGGCTCTCCCAATGGCTGTCTCGTCGTTGCATTCCACAGCCGGACAGTGTGATCATCCGAACCAGACACAATGCAAGTGCCGTCCGGCGAGAATGAGACTGAATTCACGTGATCTGTGTGCCCTCGCAAGGGCTCACCCAATGGCTGCCCCGTCGCTGCATCCCAGAGTCGGACAGTCTGATCCCTCGAACCAGACACGATGCGAGTGCCATCCGGCGAGAACGAGACTGAATTTACGTGATCTGTGTGCCCCCGCCATGGCTCACCCAATGGCTGCCCCATGGCTGCATCCCACAGCCAGACAGTGTGATCCCGAGAACCAGACACGATGTGAGTGCCATCCGGCGAGAATGAGACCGAATGTGT
>JABCPV010000851.1:0-10258 GCA_016584345.1 Suillus ampliporus | reverse complement strand
CCCTCCATTGCAATTACCCAATCAGGCGGCCAGACCTGCATGCTGTGCTGTGGTCTCACAAATTTTCCGCATTTATCGAGAGTATTGTGGGGAATCGGTTCTTTGACGGAGGTTGCTGGAGTTATTTCAACTTCCATGCCGCGACACATACGGCTGCGACCAATGCACACATCAGAGTCTACGGATGTTACTGCAATCGGCCAATCAAGGGGTAATGCAAAAGCCAGTCGGTTGTCAACTTGTCGCATTGTGTCGTACCCAAGAGAAGACAGTAACTGCTAGAATCTTTAAACAAGATCTTAATGCAGCTTTGTGAGCGATATCTTATATTGATCAGATGACCTTGTTTCATCGTGGTTAAGCCTCACATAGACACTCTCAGTGGCTGCTCGAAGTCGTAGAAGATCATTGATACTTGACAGAGGCGTACGGGTTCCTCTGGTTCCTATCCTCCCAAGAGGTAGTGTTGGCAATTCTAAGCTCGGCCAATTGCTTGATGTTGCAGTTCAGCAACATACACTTTCAGTCGATTCTCAATGCATACAATCATCTTTGGTCAGTCACGATTCCTGAACCTCATAATGTTCGATAAGGTTCCTCACCGTGTTCCAATTCACAGGATGTCATGTCACCGAATGATCATGTGCTCAACTCCAGTTATGGGATGCGACAGCTCACAGATCTCACGTGCCCGATAATCCTCCTAAAGCATTCAAGACGGGGCAGAAAGTGAAGTCTCGAATGTTGTACGAGATTTCAGGAAGCTTATCACCGAAGTTTTCCGTCTCAATTCGTCTCGCTCTCGGATCACATTGTCAACCTAGAACTTCGAGAGACATTCCACTCATGGTATCTCGGATAATGCTACCATTCACTTGGCGCATTCCATTGGCACGATTCTGGACGCCGTTAAGGTGAAGTACGGAGGGCCGGAACGAGGGCTCGTCGTTGAAATACAGCCCTTCATGACTTCATTCATGTAAATTTTTACATTAATCGTCTGTCCTAGACCAACTCGACTACCTTCTTTGATCGATACCCCCCCATGTCGGATGGTCATGTTCTAGTGCTCTCTTCCTCCTCGGGTCCATGGAGATAGGGTGCCATCGTGTGCGATAGGCTCGTCCGTTGGACGGTTTACTGCAGCTCTCCCTCCGATTGTCAGTTTTAAAGCAAAGGTACCTTCAGGCGGCGATGTACAAGTCAGAGAGGTCCTAAGAGACAGTGAAATGCCTTACCAGATCTGTTCTATTCGTCTCGATCTCTTACGGCCTTATATGGCCAAACCACTACGCAGATATATCGCTCAAGCATCCGTCACGAGGCCGGAGGCAGCACAAATGCCGAGTACGCACACTACAGCCGTCGACGTCAAACATACGAGAGTTGAACTGACTGCCAAAAAGTCTACTCTGCCAACCCAGATCTCCATCGAGAAGACGGAGATTGGGATGATCGCAGACGCAGTAGTGTACCGAGTTGTGGACAAGGGCGTTCTCAAAGCGTCCATGTCATCCCGCGAAGCAGGGTTTTCTCACTTCCGCTGTTCGCTTCTTGAAAGCAATTTCAAAAAATTGTTCCGCTCAAATATAAATTCGCCGTTAGGACTATCCTCGAAGGGATCGACATCGTCAACGCTGGGACCTAGGTCGATTTATATGAATATGGATGCATCCAATCGTTAAGGTGAGTCCTCGCCTCTTTTTTTTTTTTTTTTTAGCGCGATGCCCGTGGTAAGTGTTTTTTTTGTCTACATAGCGCCAAGGCAAAGTAGGTATGTGTTGGACTATCTTACAGAGTTATATAAACTAATTTCGTGTGAACGTTATTTTTCAAGAAATGGCTTGAACTGGAGCGGAAGATTGGGAACGAGGAAAGTGTATCAGCTGAAGGAAGTTAAGTAGCCACAGAGTAATGCAAATAAGAAAACAGGTTCGATGAGATATTCCGATGCACTGAATGACTATCATGCCATGGCAAAAAATACAAACCTCAATCATCTACATCATCCTGTGCCTGCGAAAGGGTTCGCAGGATGTTGCGAGGTATGTTCATAACTTGTGCAAACTTATCCTCGAAAAGGACTCCACCTTGCGCTCGCGCCTTGATGGCGCAAAGTTCTGCGAAGGCAACGGAGAATCCGAAGTTCGGGGAGAGTGAGTAAGCGTACGATGCCATAATAGTCTTGAGTTCCTCCTTGGAAAAAAAGAGTGTGTCTTGGAACAACGGTTGCTGCGCAAAGTATTGCACAGCTTTTTGGATCTGTTGTTCCTTGGGGTCAGAAGACCCCCTGACTTTTGAAGCACTTTTCTGCATAGCGACGGCGCGTTTCCAGTCTTCGTGTGCTTTTTCGACATGCTTTTTGGCAACGATTAGGTTGACCTGCAGTCCATGGAAACCGACATGCACAGCTTGCGTTGCCCTGCGAGATGCAGATGTGTAGGGAAAGGTGAGATGGGCTTCATGGTCCACCACAGGGGTGGAGGGACTTTTGAGACTTGAGTACTTCTTGCGAAATTCGTCGCGTAGGCGACAGCCCTCGTTCACGAGGATATCGAGAATAAAAGGTGCTGATCCCTGTCGCGTAAATTGTATGTTTGAGTCCGAGTTGCTCTTTTTTTCAAGAGCGGTCATGTAATACAACTTCTGATTCCCGAAAGATTTGCGGTCTGTGTCGAAAACATCGGATTTGACCCGCAGCCCAGTCTTGCTTGCATCCACGCACGTCGCGAACCTGCACCACATATTATAAAGCGAGTATCGTAAAAAGACACCTTGAAGCACTTACATGTACGCAAGTCGAATAGCTGCTGCACTTGCATAGCCGTGCTTATACACAGCTATATCCTGAAAGTTCGAATATAGTCCGACCTTCGTCTCCGCGAGCCCGAGCAGCAAAACCTTTTGAAAGGCCGTTTGAGCCTCTTTGTCAGAGAGCTTGGATACTCGTCGGTCAAAATCGATAATGTGTTCGACCTCTCGCTCAAAGTTGTTACTCAAATCCGCGGGAGTCTCACACAGCGGAGCAGTATTAAAGTTCTCAACGAGATGTTTGGACCAAACCAACACGACCGTATCTTCGAAAAACAATCATTAAATGAAGAAAACATAAGAGGTAAGCTCACCTCCATCATAATCTACAAAACAGGCATGTCAGCAGATGCCTCGAGAATAAGCCTGACGAGAAAAGTGCCAACCTCCACCACCCAAGTAGCTCGCCAGTGAGCGCTTGCCTTTCACCGGAAAGATAATGATGTCAAAGTAACCTGCCAACTTTGGGTGGCTGACGGCAGTGACCTGATCCGTATTTCATGACTCGGAGGGCTTTCTACGAAATGTTGTTTTTTCTTACCTTCTGAACATCCGAGGGCAGTCTCGTGGGATTCCTCCACACCTAATCATATAGGTCTTAGGACAATTTAAATCATTGTAAGCAAATTGAAGTGCCTACTAAAACAGATCCTGTTACGATATCCATCTGGGTTCCGCTTTCAGGGTCGGTGATGAGTTCCGACGAGCGAAAATGAATCTGGCCTTCCTCAAGGACCCCATATGGATCTGTGGTCCGATTAGATGAGCAACAGCGATCGGTGAAGAGACTATTTACCTGGTATGACGTAGGCCTCAAGGGACTCCTTGACTGGAATATGAAACTTTCCTACATAATCATCCAGTACTAGTGTCACCACGCTTTCGAGCTTACGAAAGAGCAGGTCGAGCTTCAAGGGGTGAAACCCTGCCTGGAGAAGCTCGAGAACCGATTCATGTAGAGTGGTTGGTTGGCCGCTATGGGGATTGCGACTCCGGGGACCCGAGGCAGCCAGTGGTTGGTTCACTGCGACATCATCGCGGTCATCATCGCAGTCATCAATCTCGTCATCCAGATCCTCGTTGGGTCGGAGTTGGCCAAGGCCGAGTGCACGCGCCTGGCCAGCAATGCGCCGCCGCAGCCTGCAAATCACAACACGACCAGCTCGCTCTACAGCTCGCCAAACTACGAGCATCGAATCTCGGCCATCCCATTCAGTGAGCTGGCGGACTTCATCGTGCAGCCCATCGGCCATTAGTTCCCTCAGATTATCAGTGGGAACACCATTGTGCGCTAAGTTTACCAGAGTCTGACTGGATAAACGGCTCGGTCCAGTTACACGAGACGGCGCGAGGAGATCGAAAATTCTATGGGCGATGTCATCTTCGTGCAGCGGCCCAAGATTGATTTTATTTTGCGAGTTACGTATCCAAATCTTTGGTGGTCCATCGGCGACTTGATGCTCAGGATCTGGGTGCAAAACCCACATTCCCTTGGCGCCAGCGATACGTCCCTGCACGGCTGTCGGTCTACTCGGATATTGTATCGCTCGCATGATGGCAGTCAAGGCTGCTCCATTGATGAACCCACACCCATCGGTCATAATTTTCTCAGCTGGAGGCTTTCCCGAGCCCCAGTCCACAGCATCTGCAAGACGGCAGTCAATCCCCATGGTTTAGAAGCTAGATGAAATACTACGTTGATCATCAATGAAAAATATGTTCTCAGGAGAAACTTTGATTGTTGGTACCGAAGTTGATAGGCCGAGCGCCCATCGTGTAGACCATTTGCTGATGGGCTACTCGAGGTGCGTGTCAGGGCTGCATCACGCGGACAAAAATGTACTCACCTGCTTTGAATTCAACCTCAGTGGATTATGCCATTGTACAAAATCGTGAAGTGTTAGTCGGTGGCCGTCGCCATCGCCAAGGTTAGTCTGCCGATCTATGTTTTCATTTGTTTCAAAGAGGTAGACGCTCCCTTCCTTCGCATGAAATGGTACGAAGACGCGGCCACACAACACGAATTTGCTAGACGTCAAGAACTTGAGAACTGCCGCGCCATCTTTGTCATATGTCCGAGTCAGGCTGTCTGGGATACGGACTTGGAGGATGCGTCGAGACCCTAAAAACCGAGCAAATCGATGTGACCGCCGAATCTCGGGTTTTTCGAGCTCGAATTTAAACGAATTTCCAGCTTTCACGATTCGGGCAACTTGCTGGATCTTGCCTCCGTACCAATTATCTTTTCCCTCCCAGTCTCCCATAGTTCCCAGGCCGCGACCTTTGTTTTCAACAATTGCAAGCTGCTCCCGATCATATTCAAGCCTTCAAGACATAATGATTTAGCTTGCGATTCGTGAGATGATTGAAGTCTATACCAGAGTTCTGACGGTGCTCTCACCGCAGATGGCACTTTGTCTTCGATGACGGCAGCCACTTTCCATGCAGCCTCCGCATTTGAACCCTTCAATTTACGCAAACGATGTTCTGTCATGTCTTCGAACGTCCACATCCCACGAGTGACGCCTCGTGCCAGTTCATAAACCGTTCCCCATGCGATTTTCTGTTGATCGAGGAGTATCTGAGTCCTTTCACAATGGGCGATGTGTACGATATCTAATTGGACGCCAAACTGGGGAGGACGGCGTACTGTACTTGTCCCCGCTTGTGGCGGATTCACCTGCAGCGCTGTAAGAATACGTTGGAAGGAGGGGCCGTGTCAACCTACAACTCGGGCGATGGGCGGCGACCAGTCTGGCGCACGCTTCTGACCCATGGATCTAACGGACGACATCGCTTCGAGAGAAAGAAGAGTGCTGACGGCGACGATGGTGAATCACCATGACTATCCGTCGACACTCTATCACCGATCGAAACTGTAAATATCGATGACCAGCGTCTGTTCGAACCCCTTTCCAGTCGCGATGCCCACCGAGCAGAGACTCTGGGCAAGTAAGTTTAGAAGCGCCGTAAAAGCATTGGTTCGTCAAGTGCATCGACGAAGAAGTTCCGCCGTTCCAAAGCACCGTACTTGTTGCATTGTGAATATGGGCCTTGCTATGGTCACCGTTCCTTGCGAGCGAGTGGTTTGAAGGACAATATTATGAATGGGCAGTCTGGACTCTGCGTGCTGTCTTGGGTCTTCTCCATTCCTACATCATGGTCACAGTGGAAACTTACATATGATTTAGAACAAAGAAGTTCCACGACTGTCCACATTATTCACCGGACAGAGCAAGACCGGAGCTAGTACAATTTTCAATGAACGATCAATGTTTGGGTATCTTTGCAATTGAAATCTTGACCAGTGCGATCATGATTCATTTGGAGGTAGCCTCGAGGTAGGCAGTACTTACGGTGATGGGAGATGTACCTCAAGTCGCCAATCCACTCTTGTTGCACAACAGTACTATCCGGTCTGCAAAAGAGTTAACTAATACGAGGGTCGGAGTCATCTGGCTTTGGTCGCCGGATCGATTGCACCTATGATGAAGATATACTTTGGAGTACATGTACCGAGGCGGGTGGTATGCTCAGGAATGTCACTTCGCAAAGAGCCATCCCATGCATATGAAGACAGTGACAACAAGTTAATGGAGTGGGTCCCAGGGGGATATATCGATTTCATGGTTACGATAACAAGGCTGCCTGCGAACCATCCATGGTGCACTGGTGAAGCGCTGTCAATCCTTGATCATGTTGGGGAGCTTCTCGTGAATAGACTGAAATCTTCCGGGGTGATTGTCCAGTCAACATGCAATTCCATAATATTGCGAACCTATTTCATTCTGAAAAGATCAGCAGCAGCAGGCATACCGTCTTGGTGAGTCCCATGCTCTCGCTGATAGGTACTCCAGATGATATCTGTCAGGCTTTGCATGGGGTCCTGGAGAGACCCATTCTTTCGCTGATAGTCACGGTAGATACCACCAGGTTTTGGATGATCAGCTTTTTTTCTCGCTGAAGGCGGAATTCGCGCATTTGACCCAGGAACTCAACCATTTGGTCTTGAATGTTTTGCCAGTCTGGGTTTAAAATAAACGTTCAAGGAACACGAGTGCCTAGAAGCAGATGGAAGGTCTTACTGCGACCGGACAAGAGCTTTGGCTGTTTGACAAGTGGGTGATCTTCAAAATATATCAACTTGTGGATTCGCACAGTACGCCGATTCGGAAGCCAATCAATTTCTTCCCCCCAGCCTAGTTCAGTCAACTTCTCCACAATACTATGAATGTTGAGCAGCGAACGCCGAGAAATGAAAACAACAACACTTACGCGTCGTAGCGCAGGTCTCTCAGTTGGTTGCGCTCTCTCCACCGGTTCTGTCGTCTGTCTTCCGCCCATTTTCCACACAGGGCTGCGTGCTGCAAGCGCTCAACGAACTGAACTGGACGCTTTTGGAAAATGAGAGACGCACTTCCTGTCGAATGATCAACGCATCTCTTTTCTTGCCTTGGAGAACAGATCTTTCTTCCGGCCTGAGCATTTGTAACTCATTAACCAATGCTTCCCTGTCTGAAATCAGACAACAGGTGTGCCTCCCTTGGAGGGAAAACGACGTGAGGTTATACGTCAGTAAATAAACTACAACTGACCATTCGACGTTATGCTCAATGGGAGGGAGTCGTACAATTTCGATCCATGTGTCATTTTAAACCCATCGTCGATAATCTCGCAACTGAAGCACCAGTCGATCAGTCCTTCATTAACAAAATGAGATTCAGCCTAGCGCACTTTAGGCAGTACCTGACTCGAAGGATCCAATCGACATTGCGCACAGTTGGTTTGAGGCAATTCTGGTTGCGCAATGCGCATGATCAAATGCATCCTTTTACTGTGATTGAAGGTGACAGTTCTACTGACGTGACAATGTACTTCAAACGCAAGGTTCGCATGGGCAGGTTCTGACATATCATCAGCACAAGGAAGTAATCCCTTCACATCAGAGCGCGCAGCCTTCCACACAGTAATAGACAAGCGGTGCATAAGGACAGCGCGGAAAGCCTTGGAAGTGCGTGAAGATGAAGTAGCCTTCCAAAGATCTGGACGCTATGATTATCTCGAAGTTGATGATGACAGAGGATCTACGTTACCTCGAATAGGATATCCAAAGGTAAGGGTGAAATTATTTCAAAACTCTGCCTCTTTACGCGAGGTCGGCGATCACTGGCATCTTCGGCTTTCTCTGAGGCGCTAGCTTGTGTAGAGCGAGATTTGAATGATTACAACTTTTGCCCCAACGCGCTCCCATGTGTTGTTGGCTGTGATCTTTTCTTGTCGCCGCCGAAAGCAGAGGACACAGAAAGACTGGAAGAGGTCATCTTGGTTGGCATCTGGTCGCGGTTGTGACCAGATTCCAGAAGTCCTTCTACAGCGAAGCTCTGCTGAATTGAACAAAGAAGGCGATGGCATTTGTAGTACTGCTAATCATTGAGTTCGAATGGGAATCGAGAAGATCATCAAAGATGAGTGAATGGGGGTCAAATTACTGGTACGAAAAGTACAGACAGGCTTTTGTATGTAAGGGAGTGGCTTGTCAAAAGGAATTCCATCGTCAGTAGGAGTGGCTATAAATGATATAATTTATGTAAGTGAAGCGCTTGCAGTTGGCTTGCAGCACCTGACTAAGTAGCAAATTGATAACCAAATATAGCACTGATAATTGACTGATAATCTAGTAATCACTAGTGGTTCCATCGTTCACAAGTGCAGACTCTAATCCGATCAGACTTTGGAGGTTACATGGTGAGTCAAAGGCAGGAGTCAAAAAGTTATCTGCTTACCCAGTTACGCTATGCAATAATAATAGCCACCAAGACAGAAAAACCAGAATCCCTCGGGACTTGGGCGAGCTATCATCAATAAAAAGTTCAAAGATGCCAGAGAAAGACATGAGTCTGGTCTTGTACGCGATGTTTTGTGTTGTGCATGCGTTTACTCATGGTGCTCAGTATACAACCGAAGTTGACTCAACAACCCGCCTGAAATCTGTTACGCAGGAGAAAGATTTAGATGAATTCCTGAACACAGCACAGTTAGCGGGCACGGAGTTTACGGCGGGTGCGTGGATTGGTTTCCTTTGGTTTATAGCCTCACACGGAAAGGTAGAACGACGAAATGTGAAGATTATCCAGTCTCCTGCAGGATCGACACACAATCCCCATCTTCTCACCGATCAGGAGGAGGAGTCGACTCTGAAGAAGCACCAGCAGAACAAGGAGCGGCTCAGGGTGCCCAGAAGACCTCCATGGACGAAAACAATTACAACCTCACAATTAGACCGACAAGAGAAGGATGCATTCCTGGAGTGGCGAAGAGGCCTCGCTCAGTATGTGGGAAACGCACGATCTTCTGCAGGCACTCACACATCTATAAAGGCTTCAAGAGGAGGACAAGTTTCTGTTAACGCCATTCGAACGCAATATCGAAGTCTGGAGGCAATTGTGGCGTGTCTTGGAGCGATCACATCTAGTCGTGCAAATCGTGGATGCTCGCAATCCACTAAGATTTAGGTGTGAAGATCTTGAATCGTATGTCAAAGACGTGGAAGGTGCAGAAGGGGAGGCGGGTACTGGAAGAGATAAACGCAAGGGTCTCTTGTTGATCAATAAGGCTGATTTACTCACTGCGACGCAGAGGGGAGGCGTAGTTTCAATTATAATCTATGACTATCTTTATCGGAACCTTCACCCAAGGCGAATATGTGGCCGATTATGTTTTGATGGTCAAGGGATACAATACGCATTCTTCCTCCGCTGCGAATGCGGCCGCATTACAGCAAGCTCGCCGTGGATGCGATTGCTCAGGCCGAAGAGACCACGACATACTGGAGGAGGATCACATAGACGAAGCCTTCACTGTCCCGATTCAGAGTGGTCCGTATACACCCCGCGACGATGTCAGTGGTGCATGACCTTCGAGAAAGAGTCGGTGCCGGAATCGTCGTCTCACTCAGCAAGTGACACAGACGACGAACACCAGTACGTTCACACAGAGGAAGATAGTCCCGACGGACAGGATCCTCGCACCAAAGTTCTTTCAGTATTAGACTTGAAGATCTCTTCGTCACCGCTGCTCCAGATCTATCAAGTGAGGGTCGATTGGTTTCTTCAGATCAGGGCCTACATCTGACCCATCGGTAGTATTTGCTGGCCCATCTGGAGAACCTCCAACAAAACTAGTGGTCGGACTCGTTGGTTATCCCAATGTTGGTAAATCCAGCACAATCAACGCCCTTCTGGGAGAAAAAAAGGTCTCCGTCTCCTCAACCCCTGGAAAGACAAAGCACTTCCAAACCATTCATCTCTCTCCGACGATCGTGCTTTGTGACTGTCCTGGGCTGGTCTTTCCGCAATTTGCAACGACAAGGCCGCACTGGTTTGTGACGGTGTATTACCAATTGACCAAATGAGGGAGCACTCTGGTCCGGTAGCTCTGGTGGCCAAGC
>JABCPV010000850.1:0-10279 GCA_016584345.1 Suillus ampliporus | reverse complement strand
CATCTATACCGAGAATAAGCAGATACTCTTGCGCCCACTCCCGGACTTATCAAGATCAACCTTGCCTCCGTCATACTCGGCAAATGGAATGACCGATAATTACGTACAGATGGCATCGATACCCGACTACCTTGCGAGGGACCATACCCGATCTATGACGACCCTCAAGGTGCACAATGCACTGCCTTGAGAAGCAAAGTGCCGACCTGTCAAAGGCTGATCAAATCTTGTCACGATTTTAACTCTCGTTTAACTTGCGTGCCTGCCGCATTGTATTGCAATGCACAGCTTTACGCTCCCATTCAACGTATGTGCCACCATTACGAGATCAACTCATACCTGAACTCGCCTTCAGAATCCGGCCTCAACCCTTACGACGCACGTGTCAAATGTGATCGTCAGAAAGATGGCCCTCTATGCTACCGTCAGATGGGTTGGATTGAGACTTATTTGAACGATCCTGAGGTCAAAGCTGCTCTTGGCGTGAACCCACAGCGCAACTTTGAGTCCTGCAATATGGCTGTCAATCAGGCGTTCATGCTTCAGGGTGATGCCATGCACAACACGCCCCTGCTATTGAATGAGATGATTAATGATGGCGTCAGGCTTCTTGTCTACGCTGGTAACGCTGGTGAGGTCGATATTGTATTGTGGTGAAGCATTTCTGACGGCACCCTTAGATATGATGTGCAACTACATGGCAGGTCATCATTCAGGTTTGTGGTCGTAATCTAACGTATATCTTAGGGCAACGAACGTTGGGTCGAACAACTTGATACCATCTTCGTGGACGAGTTCTCCACGGCTGGACTGAGCAGTGGATAACAATGCGTTCTGGAAAGGTAGCTGGTACTGTTCGGTCTGCCGGCGGTGGTGGCGCTGGCGCTGGAAACGTAACTTTCGTTACCGTCCATGATGCTGGGTCAGTCAATCCATACATATTTTCACTTGGCGTCTCGATAATTTACCGCTTGCTTTTTTAAGGCACATGGTCCCTTACGACCAACCTGAAGCTGCTTTGGTAAGTAGTAAGAGCCAAATTCTGTGGACATTCGCTTACACCATGTGCAGGACATGATTACGAGGTGGATCATGGACATCCCGCTCACGCTCGATTTCATGGAGTTGACAGCACCCTTCGGAGGGATATGAATTTAACGTTCGGGGGTCCTGGTAACATGATACGCCTTGTATATATTAGATAACGCGCCTTTACTTATCGCACTTATGTTGCACGCTGCACTTGACACTAGAGCTTGATTGGAGCTGAAGGTGAACTTCTCACTGCACCGCTGTATCACGTGCAATGAATGTTCCCTCTAGAACGTTTGATTCCCGGATGTCCTCGTATTTTGGTCGTGAGAATCAGCCCCTGTCAGCAGGATCTTTCGACTCGAAAATCCCTCGCTGAAGTTCACTCTCACAACCACAGGTCCACATATCAAGGTGGAAAGCTTTCACGATCATCACCTACAATAGAGCAGGGTCTGTGCTAGTCTGTGCTCCTGGCCATCCTCGCTGATTGCTGTGGGCGTCTACATAGTTTAGCGTCCTTTGAAGCCAATATATAATCACTAACAACCGGAATCATAGCCGCAGCAGCTCCACTCCCTATCCTGTTCCCATCGCTGACCATCACCTCGCCTGCCATGATAACCCAGTCGGAAAATTTGGGCTCTCTTGCCACACTAAGCTTCAGCACCTACGAAGTATGCTGTGGTTCAAGCTCTGTGGGGCGAGCTCTTGGAGAACGCAGTGGAGCCTATGCAAGCGCCCGTGCCATACTTGATCAATTTCGTAGAGGAATGCTTGCTTTGCTCCGTAGTGATGTTGAGGAAGTACAAGGACACGACAACCCTCGACCTCGCCGCTTTGGAGCAAGCAGTTCCCTATGTAGATGAACCGATTGGTCTCGTTTACGTCATTGCTGCCCCTGCGCAGTCTGCAGCCCAGGAAGCGAATGCTGGGATTGTCATCGCTAATGCCCATCGACACAAGGGCTTCGGTCGCGAAGCCATAGATCTTGTGCTGCGGTGGGCGTTTGAAGACCTCAATTTTCATCGCATCCAAGCGGCGTTCATGGATAACGCCCAGAAAGACCGTGGCATGCGGCTCTTCGCAGGGCAAGGTTTTGCACACGAAGGCACCCGCCGGCGTTCAGTCTTCAAGCCGGAGATTGGGGTGTGGTTGGTGTCTGGAAAGATGTCACATACATGGCAATGCTTGATACGGAATGGGCACTTAGGGATATGTTGAGGATTAGGGGCCCAGCAGCGAGCTTGTGGGATGAAATGTTCGCGCGACATGCGCGGGAGAGGGAGGAGATGGTGAAATGGGACGAGAAGCACAACAGGATCAGGAAGGTGTCGAGCACACAAACCCTACGCCGCGGGGAAGCTCCACGCCAACCCGACTATTTATTCGACGCCTTGGCTTCAGATGCAGAGTCCTCTTCCTCCTGCCAAACTTCCTCCTACTATGGTTCTGTGCCGCCATCACGCGCGCCAACCCCTGGCGCTGCTGAGATCTCCCAAGATATGCTACAATATCTTCGCTTCGTGGAGAACAACCGCCCACTACAAGACCTAGATGCTGTATCTCGACAGTCATCCCCTTCCCCGTACAATTTTTCGATTCCCTCGACACCAATCCCTATCCCGCCTCGTTCACCTTCAGTTGCTTCGAGCGTCACTGAGTTTGACTCTGAGGACGACGATGATGTAGCGTCTTCATGGCAAGGGCCACATAGAATCCCCACCTCAAGCGCAAGTTCCTCGAGCAGTCAGCTATCGGGCCCTCTGATCTCGATCAGTCGGCCCGGTAGTGCCAGTGGGAGTTCTGAGTCTGAGTCCTGGTCTGACGCAACCGATGGCCCAGATGGAAGTGACTGGGATATGATGTCTGAGCCAGAGCGATCTTCTTGAACATCGCGCTATTACATATCTGATACCCGTTTCGAAGCTGGTCGTAGTCCTGTTCTGATCGCTAAACTCGCTCTGGTCAGCTACTTACAATCATTTCAAGACTGCATTAACACTGCTTCATCATGTACAAACCTCACAAGGATGCTTCCTGACGCGGATGGCCATTTGTACAGTAGACTGTATACGAAAACTCATCATCTGGTGTAATACCACTTTTTCTATTTATCGACCCAGTGGGATCGTTGGCTGGAGAATTACATGCATACAGAATTCAAACGCTGCTTCGAGCGAGATACAGTTCCGCGGATCCAATAACATTCTTCTCTTGACGTAAGTTCTGACAAGGACTGAAAGCATAGGCCATCTGTGTCCAAACCAAACTTATGGTTGTGGATAACGTACAGGTGCCTCCCCAGGCTGCGAATCCATCTATATGATGCAAGTTTAAGCTTGAGGCAAACAGTTGAATTTGCTGAACGGTAGTCGTCGGGACTCGGGACTCGGCAAGCACACAAATCTTACATGTTCGAACTTGTAATTAGCGCGCGCTCGGTTCAGGGATCCAAGTCGGCTGCCGCACTCCTCGTGGACAGTGCATTGCTCACCTCCTTACAACTTCCAGGCTCTTCCAGGTAAAGAAGGAACGACTCAGATTATTTTCCTTCGTCTATGGTCTGTGTAGACCGGCTCGCGCTTGTTCTAGGCTTAGACTAGTCAAGCAATGACTTCCTTCTCCCGTGCATGCTTAGGTCTGGTGAGACAAACGGCTTCGAGCCCGGCGTCAGTTATATGCTCAGGCATCCCCTCACACCTTGGCACTATGAAGGGGCTGCACAGACTCGGAGTACCAAACCATTCTTTTATACCACATCGCGTCATAAGTCTGGCGCACCACCATCGTCCGCGTGTACCTTACCTCTCCACCGGCGGCATGTGCGTCTAACCTTTTTAACGACTATCCAAAGTGTTTAACAGACGGTGATGTTGAAGAAATAACCATCATGGATGCGCTGGTGCCGCGTCTTGTGGACGATCATCCTTGACTGGATCTGGTAATCGGGAACAACACTCGATCATGCCATCAATCATCATGAACTCAGGCTTACTGCATCACAAACCTCCTGTTAGGTGACTTCATTCGTGTCGAGACACCGCGCGCAGCACTGAAACTTCAACCAGACCTGCTCGTCTGAGATCTGTCGATAATTTGACGAGGCGGCTCTCAACCTCTCACAGCCCACGACTAGACGACCAAGGGCTAAGTGTCTCTGAACAGGTGATGAATTTCTGGCCAAGTACTGGGCGTTAGTATCTGACCTTTGTGACCAGGGCAAAAGCATAAAGGACATATTCGAAGAATACGTCTTCAACGAGATGCCTACCCATATATTGCAACTGGATGATCACGGGCAGCCACTCCGACTGATGAGCCGAAACGACCTGCAAGCTGACTACTTCCAGCATTTCTCTGAGACCGAGATCAAACATCGCATAGTAGACCAGCTCAACTCACGGTGCAGCGAAAGAGGAACGCCCACCAGGGTGACAAGGGAAACAGCGATCCGCAGCCTTGTCAGAGATTCAATGAAATACGCTATCTTTTCTCACCGTTGGTTCCGCACGGGCGAACCGACATTCAGAGACATCATGAAGCTACCGCAAGGTCGAAGGATATCGGGGCAAGGGTTCATGAAACTGGAGAAGTTCTGCGAGAAGGCATTTGCACATGGCTGTCGGCTTGCATGGTCGGACACATGCTGCATCGACAAGAGAGATAGCTCAGAACTTGAAGAAGCTATCCGCGCAATGTTCAGATGGTACCGCAATGCGCATGTCTGCATTGCCTATCTCCACCAATCATCGACGCCGTCTGACTTCGGCATAGACGAGTGGTTCAAGAGGGGCTGGACCCTCCAGGAGCTTCTCGCTCCACAAATGATGAAGTTCTATCAGACAAATTGGGAACCCATCAGCAATTCGCGCAATGACAAGGACAATGTGGAACTCGTCGACCACATCTCCCACATTACGAAGATCCCTCCCAATGATCTGCAGAGGTTCACGCCCGGATTCACCCGCGTGCATGAAAAGATGGCGTGGGCATCGACTCGAAAGACGACGAGGATTGAGGATACTGCTTATTCCCTCATCGGTCTGTTCGATCTGAGCATGAGCGTGGCATATGGTGAAGGAAAGTGGGCATTCTACAGGTTGATGGAGGCGATCTTGCATAGGTGTCACGGGTGGGATATCCTCGCATGGGCAGGACCGCCATGCCCACATAATGAGGCCATCCCGGATGTCCCTCAGTGCTACACTGCATATGATCCGACGCTGGCCCCAGAGCTAGAGACTGATGTCGGAGAATCACACTGGCGTGGTGATCAGTCTTTTGAGATGACGAAGAGGGGGTTGCAAGTAGAGACTCTTATCATTCCGCTTGAAGACACCGTTGGAGGATTCCGATACTTTGACCATCTCCCCGACGGACGACTCATTTTACGATACCACTCGCGACCTGCTTCGACAACAAGGCGAAGGATATATGGAAGCGGAAGTACACACCGGACTGGGCAATAGGTCCGCAATGGGCAGTCGGCGTATTAAATTACCAGGCCCTCGATGGACGCGTGTACACTCATCAGGGGAGGATGCAGGCACATCGACATTATGTCTGTTTGCTGCTTCAGCTCGATACGTCTGTGAATATCAGACGTCTGAGCTGGAAAAGGGTACTTACGAGGGATGTGTTAATTATCAAGACGAAGCGGGAGCTCGAGGGGCAGCTTGAGACGATTTGGCTTGTAGCTCTCGGAGATCTGTCGTATTTTATACCAGTTTGAGGTGATCGTACACCCACAAAAACACTCATCGTGAATCATGTGGGAATCATTAATGGGCCTGCTTGGGCCCTCGCATACATTCTCTCCTAGCATACCGAAGTCCGGAACAAGTCCAGTGAATCGGGTCGACAAATTATCCAGGTTGTGCGCTGTTACCGTTATCTTTTGTGATCAGACAGGAAACATCAGATTCGTGGTGAACATAAGATCTGATCTACGAGCGAAGAACGTAAGAGATGCATGTAAGTGTGATGGACTTTCTGCGTTTGAGAGTACTCGTAATGCGTAGCACTGACACGCGCGGATATTTAAACGTGCTGCATGATGTTTTTGGTTCCCAAATGATATTTGAGACACCGCCGAATGCAAGGAGATTATGCGCAGAGTTGATGTCGATGCAGTTGGCGCCTAGGATATTATCGTCTTGAAGCACAAGGGAATTAAGGAAACGCCCTTGTTCGAGGTTGAGGCGATATATCTCATTTTCTGATGTTGAGAAGAGGGCATTGCAAGAAGGGAAGTGATAGGCGAGGGAACGACCGAAGCGGGGTATGCGAGTCCCTATAATGAAATCCGCCTTGTGTGTGCAGCTCGATAGTACGATCATTTTGCAAGTGCATGATCTTTGTACAATCATCCGATAAAATCTTTGACCAAGAAGTGAGCGAGCATGGCTAGAGAACTTAGAAGATCGGACTCACTATGAAATCGACGTTTTCTGCATCTGAATGTCTCTCGAATTTTAGATGGAGCTCGTCTAGATCCCATACCTTAGTCTGCGGTTTATACGTCCCTGTAGTTATCGCATGATGACCGTCTCGTGTTTTGATTTTGTGGCTCGCCTCGGGGAATTCGAATCCTTGGATGAGCTCGATATTGCCTTGTACATGTTCTCGAGACACGCGTTTCCCTTTTCCTGCTGCCCGTTTTCTGATGAGACAATCCGGAATAGACGACGAAGAATCCGCTACTGCGCCGTTGACCGTATAAACTTTCACGTCCACAGCTACCATAGCGTAAAGACTTGTATATATTATGAACTGCAAAAACTCGAATGAGAAACTCCTGATCATAGCGGTCATGTGACTTGTTCAGTGAATCAATTTACATTGGGTAACTAAGGACACTGGGCAGAGTAAACGGTTTGATAGGAAAACGCAGGTCCCCCAGCTTCATACTCGAGGGATCCGGACGTGTATTTCAGAAGGTTGGTGGACCACAGGTCATCCGGAAGTTGTACATGGGTCATGGTGGGCGCGTACTGCACAGCTTCACAGCAAAGCCAGTGGCAGTGATGGAAATATCCAACATGACTCGGAGTAGACAGCGCGTTAATTAAGCCACTGCCTCCTAGCTTCCAGTGGTCAAGGGTATTTGAGTGGTCCAATCCCTTCTCACACTACGTCAAGTCTTGCCCAGTGTCCATTGTTCCAATTCTTCGACCAGTCACCACTCATAATGAGCAATAATCACAGCCATGCAAGAGCCCACGGATTCAGTGAAGCAACCGCTGGTGAAAGCTCGGTGCGTGGCTTCATGAGATCACTTTGGATGAGCGCTCATGGAATTCATCGCTGCCTCTGACCCGTCCTTCATCCAGAGACAACCCCGTAGCGAAGTCCGGCAGTCTAAGCGAAAATTGGAGACTGTTTCAACTACAGACCTCTCTGTGCGTCACCGTGAAAGTTGAGGTTTCCTGGAATAAGTCTAATATTATGCAGAAACCCTCCAAGCGTTCTCGTCGCGATTCTGTTGCCCAGAACGCCGATCATGAAGGTGCTTCATTGAATCAGAATGTTGAGGTATGTGCTACAAATTGTTATCGCAGTCATTCAGTTTTCTCAGGAGGGCACAGGACACACATCTGCATGTTTCCACAAACGACCACCATTCCACGATGTCTCAGAATCCCAGCGTCAATTTCCTAGGGCAACACGCATCTGCAGCGCCCGCCGCCAGAGGTGGCCCAGCAGGGCTCTATGCCGCAGACCATTTCCAGACCACATATCTCAAGATTTTCGACACTGCCATTGAGAAGCTCGTGGATGTATGAGCCATTCTTATTGATTGGAAGCGAACTAATCAAGTTCCGTAGGTGCCTCCATATGCAAAGATGGCCCTGGGCGTGTTGTCCGCCGCATCCAAAGTACGTGTTTTCACCCTGAACGTTATCTCTTGTTGACCAGTCATCAATTACTTATGTATAGATTATTCTCGCTCAAGCGGATCACGACCCATTGGTACATCGTCTTCTTCAAGAAATTGGATGAAGTTTACCGCTTCACGACCCAAGATGACACTCTTGGCCAGATTTCATCCATGCACAGTATCATCGGACGGATCGCTCGACAAACTCAAGAGTGCGCGCGTTTCATCAGGGATTACTCGAAGACAAAGAGTTTTTGTGAGTCGTCGAGCCATTTCACTTCACAGATTCACGATCTTATGCCGTTATCACAGGGAAGAGACTCGGGAAAAAACGTCGTCTCAGAAACTGATGATATGATTGCACAGTACAGCGACGCTTTGGATGGTCTTATGGAACGATTTCGGGACCAAACTCTGCGGAACGCAGCCATCTTCGTCCAATGTACGGGTAAGTGTTCGGGCTCGCTTCTGACTTTGAATCCACTCACACCCCTTCAGGTGAAACACTGGATCTCAGCGATATGGCTTATGCAAAGGGCGCAGGACTGGATACCAGGAAACAATGCCTTCCAGGGACGCGCACAGAGATTCTCTCCCAGATCATCGACTGGATCAACGACAGTGATGACGCTGCTGAGCGTGTGCTATGGCTATCTGGCCCTGCTGGCACGGGAAAATCAGCCATCGCCCACACGATTGCCAAGTGGTTCAACGACATGGGAGGGCTCGGTTCATGTTTCTGCTTTGGCAGGGGTCGAGAAGCCGAGAAGCGTCATGAAAAAAGTTTTCTCTACCATAGCTCGTGACCTGGCTGATCGTGATCGGGAGATGAGACGAACGTTGGCCAACGCAGTCAAGAATGAAACCGCGCTGAAGAATACGACAGATATCTTCCAGCAGTGGGAGAAGCTTATGGAACCGCTAGGGCAGTACTCTGGGACAAGTGTGGGACCTGTCTTGATTGTGATTGAAGCATTGGATGAGAGCGGCGGAGTGGAGACGCGGCGTGACCTTCTCCGCATACTTGCTGGCAAACTTGAGCAGCAGGGTCTTCCCGAAATCACGGAACTTCCATCCAACTTCCGGATCCTCATCACGTCTCGTCCGCTTCACGATATCGATCAGGAGTTTCACGGTGCTCAGCATATCCGACGGTTGTCCATGGACGATATTCTACCAGAAGTCGCGGAGCGCGATATCCGCACTTTTGTATCTGAGGACTGAAAGGGACGTTCGGTTTTTGGGAAAAAAGAGATTTGTAATCCTCGCTGCGAAAGCGGTGGACTTTTTGAGTGGGCGCGTCTTGCCTGCGAATACATCAAGAAAGACCTTCCCAACATAAACCCAATTTCTCGGTTCAATGCTGTCGTAAACACGGCGCTGGGAACGGAAGAACTTGTTGTATAATATGTATCGGCTGATTTTGACAGAAAATCCTGAAAGAGGATCAATATGACGATAACGACGAATACCAAGAAGCATTAGCAGGGTTTCGTTCCGTGATGGGACAGATACTTGCCACGGCTGAACCCTTCCTTTCGATGCGCTGAATTCCATGCGTAACTACTTGCCCGACCGAAGCCAACATGTCAACATGGATAGTGAAACATATGGGATCCCTGCTCAGCGGCACCACGAACTCATCTACCCCCATCCGACCACTTCACGCATCCTTCCACGAATTCCTGACAGACAAATCATCTAGCGAGAATTTTTCGTCGAGGTGTCGAAGATGCAACGCGACCTTGCATTTGCGTCACTTCAAGTGATGGAACAAGGCCTTCGCTTCAATATATGTGATTTAAAGTCCTCATACCTCCCGAATTGCGAAGACACCGGGCTGCCTCAACGAACGAATCATGCATCCCCCCACATCTGTCCTATTCCTGTCGATTTTGGGCCACGCACGTACTGCCACGGATTTCGACACGGAGCTTGCAAAGGAAATCAAATCATTCTTCAACCACGAGCGACTGCTCTTCTGGATTGAAGTACTCGGCCTTCTAAACACACCTGCGCCCCGCATTGCCGCACGTTGGTTCTTGGCCCAGTGGCTAAATGTGAGCACATAGTCGGGCGGTGTCAGATGAAGCACTTACGCACAACCACAGAGCCACTCTGGTTACGAAGATATCTTGTCCACCGCAATAGACGTGGAGAATTGTCCAAGTCTTTGGCGGTATGATTTTACACAGCACGCCGCATCTCTATGTATCAGCGCTGCCATTCTCGCCGGTCAACTCCACCATAGCCACCAAATTTACGGCAATGTTTCCGAATAGTCTTCGTCTGACATCTGGACGTGATTTGAACTGGGCGACTGTTCAGACCGCGATCAGTGGGCATACGTGTGGCGTGCACTCA
>JABCPV010000085.1:0-150199 GCA_016584345.1 Suillus ampliporus | reverse complement strand
CTAGTATGCTTCATTTCCTGTCATACCAACTGCTCATCTCCTACCGGTCTTCTGCAACCATGGGATATCGACCTGCCGCACCCGGTACCTCATCCACGATGTTTCACTTCCTCACGCACACACCCCAAACGTCCAGTTCGCATCGTTCATTGCCCAATCCTTTTCGCGCTTCTCATCAGGACAGAGTACCCTCCCACCGTATCCCATAGTCCTGCTCACGCACCTGCAGAACATCTTTCATCCTCTTATGTCACTGTACCGTGGTCCGTGGCACTCATCGAAGCCAGGACTGGTATAATGTCCTGCACGCATTTGCCAATAAGACATCTCTGTGGGCATGAATGTCGGCATTGAAGAGTAGGCGTCACCAAGGCATTGTCGCACACGACGTCTTCAGTGTTTTGTCCTCGATAGAGGGTAACGTGTCCTTCTCGGGTTTGTCGAGCTGTATTGATGTGGGTTCAGGAGCGGTCGTCTTCGTCCCTCCTTCACGCCCACCGCGTTCCGCAGTCCCACTCACGCACATGGGCAACTTCTTCCAAACTCTTTGGCCTCAGTATACCGTCGACCGTGAACATCGATGGCTGTACTGACATCTTGCATGCAGCCCCTTGAGACCATGTGAAGGTCTGCTATCAAAGAAGCCCGCGTTGGCGGAAGGGTGAGGCTACTCTTGACACCAATAGCCATCCACCCCCAGCACACAAATGCATGCACGCTGTGTGCAATGTAGTCTTTCCTTGTACCTAATATATAGACCAGTATAAGCAAGACAGTGTATAAGGGCAAAGCGCACAATGTCAATGACACGTTGAACAAGTAGAAGCAATAGAATCACGATAACTAGGACAGACAACCACAACCTCAGCAATGGCCAGCCTAGCTCTGCACCATCGTCACCACCTCCATAAGCATAGTCTGCCGCTCAATCGTGAGCGTCGTCATCGCAGCCTGGTATAAAGCAGTGTCTTGGTTCTGGAATGCTACGTATGAGTGGGAAACAGGATAAGATGGAATGGACGACGCACTTGTAATGAAGGTAATCGTATATAGGTTGATGGTGTCAAGCAGACTGAAAACCCTGAGTTCTTCCCTGTTCTTTCTCGATCTCCGACGTTTCGGCTGTGTCTTATTCCTGTTTCTTCTTTCCCGGATTGTCTCTCAGACAAGCACCCTAAAAGGTTTGCGTGAGCGGGGGGGATGTCAACAGGAAGTTGGGACAAACCCCCTTCACCAGAATCTCGAGATAGTCTTCGTCCCATCGGACGTCCTCTGCATACCTGCATGAGTGATCGGCACAGGTATCAAAGGAATGCATACTTACCATCTTCCTCTCCCTCGAGATAAGATAGCTTGTCTCGTCTTCATACTAGTAGGACCATCGTAACGTAGTAAGTGCAGGCCCTAGAATAATAGCATGCTCACGAATAAAGTTTGTGACCTACATGCCGTTCATGGTTCGCAATTAAGTTGGAATAACGCTGCAGGAGGCTGTGAGCGTGATGACAGAATTGCCGACAGCTGGGGACAAACCGAGAGCAATGAACTGGATTGGACAAATACACTGAATGTGAAATGTTGCATATGTGAGATGGCGGGTAAAAATCTGTGTGAAGGTCAATATCAATCTCGTCAGAAACCAGGGCAAACGATGACATGGAGCTACGAGGATGATGTAAGGCTTGAAACTACGAAGACTGTGCTGCTGGGTGTTTCTCAGTTGCTGCAAGGCGAGATGGACCTGCCTCTAGCTGCAACTGGCTAGTCATCGATTTCAATTTAATGTCTTCTCGCTGACTGGCTCAGTTTCAAGTTGCATGCGCGGGAATTCATTAGCGCTGTTGATCGCCGCGAACCAGCGGTCAAGATCGTATGCCCAAGCCCTGCCTCGTAGCATAAAGCATAGTGTTGTGGAGGCGCCATAGAGGGTAGCGTTGATCGGATCTCGAGGTTGGCAGGGGGAAGGCGGAGGTTTGCTTTTGTAATTGTGGTCTGCAGCGATTGAAATGATGTCGGCAGTTGCTGCATAATCGTAATGAGATAGAGATGAGACACACAAATACGAATACGGACATCGTTCAAATGGCCGTGCAAGTTGAAGAGCATCGACCCTGCAGCCTTGCAGCCATTGATCTTATCGTTGTCAGCCAGCAGCAGGCTCGTTGTAGTCGTGCAGTACATGTCCTGCATACAGTCGGAGCGTGCCTTAAGGACATATGTACCATACGACACCAAGGTGTCCAGCGAGGGAAATATTTCTAATGCAGGCGTGGATAACAATAGCACATGGAGCAACCAGAAGTCCACCAGTCGATGGACAGGGTCTCTCATGACGCACTGGATGGATACTCGTTTGTAACACCTATTGGAGAGCTGCCTCTACGTGGGCAGAGCCTTGCGCGTGGCTATCACTTTCACTCTTCGTCTCAAGACTCAGAGTGCGAGAGATAACAATTTGCAAGGGATATCCTGAGAAAAATAAGTCTAATGATTAAAACGCGCACCTCACTTCGCCACCAACTCTGCTCCATCGATCCCTCTCCCTCGTCTATGACGCGCGATATGCAAGCTTCAAGTTCCTGCCCTCGGGCCAAGTCTCATATCTTGACCCGAACGATAAGATGCTCCTGCAGTATCAAGATAATTACCGGCCATCAAGTAACATCATGTAAATAGAAAGGAAAAGTTCATTTGGAGGTCACAGTCATAAGAGGAAGGGCGAGCATAGCGTGATGCTTCGAGTACAATGGGTCCAAGAAACTGACTAAGAAGACCGAGCCTGCGAGTGTTCTTCAAACACTAGTGCAAAGCGAGATGGCCCTGCGTCGGGCTGAACTTGAACCCTATGAAATTAAATCAGATAATGTGTCTGACAAATGGATGAGATGATTGTACCGCGTAGTATTAGTAGTAGGAGTAGTAGGTATGGGAGTGTTGAGAAAATCACCGTCATCGTCGGGGTCGTTGTCATAACGTTGCCGCGGCGGATCTGGCTTCTTCTCCTTTTTACGGAACCAGCTGAGGCAAAAGAAGAGCGCATATGGTCGTGTTCCGTCGTCCACACCAACGGCGTCACCCTAGCGAAGGACATGGTCAGATCCTACAAACCAAATATAATTGCAGAACACAAACAGGTGTGGCTTGCCCGAGAGGAAACATGGACGACTTGCGGAGTCTTTCGTTTCGGTTGAAGCTCCTTTTGCTTCCCCTTCTTGTGTGATGATGGCTGAATGCCATCGAAAAAGGTTCTGAAATCATGCAACAGAGAACTCTCTGCATGAGCGCGTGGCAATGCAGAGTGAGTAGCCCATCCGCGAGACCTGTTGGTGAGCTCGTAGCTCAGTGCCTAATTGCGGCGCTGGCCAGGAATCTCCGACTGAGAGGATCTGAGAAATGAATGAAATGGTGAACACGAAAGCACGTACATTAAGGAGCCGTTTCATATTCTGGTGAAGAGTGAGTATCTCCAGAAAAGCAGGGTTAGAAGACCCACCCGTTTCTTGCGCGATGAAGGACCAGCCTGGAATGGGCACGCGTGAGCTTGCACGCGGAGGGTAATAAAGTTGGAAGCAATCACCTCATTGTTCTCGCCGAGAGAATCACTCCGCACCGCTGCAAGGACCTGCTCCGGTATCTCCCATTGCGATATTATGTTGTCGTAGCCGCCACTGAATATAGAGTGTCCGTCCACCGAGAATAAGACATCAAGCGGTGTATCTGAGTGCTGAAAGCGGGCAACTTCTGTGCCTGTGGGGAGCTGCCACAACCGGATTATATCGTCGGCAGATGCTGATGCGAGAAGGGTGCCAGTTGGATTCAAGGTGATATGATAGATGTGCTCGTTGTTATCATGGCCAATCCAGGGATCCCCAGCCTGTTTCCAGGTAGAAGTGTCCCAACAGCGGATGACGGGATCCCCAGAACTACCTGCTGAGAGGAGATGGGCGCCATCACAAGTCCAGGTGAGCGACCTGGACCATGCGTTGTTGAAGTCACCATGGCCTTTGAATTGAGCAAGACGCTCTCTTCGGGCCATGTCCCATATTTGGATATCTTTTTCGGTAGCAATGCCGAGTTGACCGGTCGGAGAAAATCGGACGCAATCAACCTCTGCGCCACACAAGATGGGATCACCTTTCCTCTGCCAGGTCTCGGTGTCCCATAAAATAACAGTACTAGTGCAGTCGAATGACCCACTGGCCAGTATATCGCCGTCAGGGGAAATGTCCAAAGTCCACACAAAGTTTGTGTGACCGTCCAAGGGACCTGCGACGACCTTCCCAGTCTCAGCATCACGCACCCACAGTACCCACAGATACTCCTTCCCATCATCCGAGTCTTCATCCCGGTCTGGCCCCTCTCCCTCAGCGCTCACCACGTGTTTCTCATTTCGCAAGATTAGAAGTTCGCCAACCCACTTCTTCACCACCCACTTCTTCATTTCCGTGCCATCCTCAAGCCTCCAGATGCGTATTGTCTTGTCGAAAGACCCAGTCGCTATTCTCTTGCCGTCTGGAAAGGTTGCAATGCAGGCGATGAGATTCTTATGACCTTGAAACATCTTGATAGGCTCTGGATGTGGCTCAGCTAGTTGCTTGTCGTCCTTCATGCTCAGCTGCTCTATAAAGGAAGGCGCTTCGCCTGGATTCCGTTTGTTATGCCTACCGAGAAGTTATACCCAGCCAAGAGAAGAATGCGAGTAGCCTACCTGTTTCTGGAGTGATGGTTGATGGTCAAGGTGCGTTGATAGTGCAACGTGTCTACAGCATCTCATGACATGAACGTGGCCCCGTGGCATGCTCATAGGCGCCAGTGTACATAGCCCTTGTACCAGGCACTAGATCTATTTTGTGACCACAGAAAATGCCGGAACATATATACACCGTTCGTCATACTCTCTGTAGTATGCCTCATTTCCTGCCATACCAAGTTTCTATCATCTTCTGCCAACATGGGATACAACGGGACCCCATTTGGAAACCACCGCACGGTATCCCACCTTGCACGATCATCTTCCTCTGCCTGTCGATTACTACCAATCAATGATCATACACAACCTCGAATATCAAGTTCACACTGTTCGCCCACTCGAGTTATGACCATGAAACGTCCTGACAGGTACTCAATGTGACCCGGTCAGCTGGCTGTCGTTTCTCATTGTGGACCGTTCTGCAGAGGCAACTATTTTGCGTGCCTAGCGGGAAGTTTGGTTTGTTCAAGATGTTGTGCTGTACATTATGAACGTGTCCTCGTGGTCTGTTTCTCAGCGTCAAATGCTACTACATACTAAGGCGAGGTTGACAACTCCGGAAGCTTGACGGCCTGAGACATGTCCACATCGAACATAAGTATATCCCCCACTAAAGCAAAATGTATGATACACCCAATTTAAATGATGCAAATACAGCATAAACGGAGATCGTCGTACAGTAAACCTATCAGCAGTAGCAGTACATGAACGTCGCTTTAGTGCATGAGCGACCGCTCACCGCCCCCATTCCCAGCGGACTCATGCAAGAGCAACACGAAGACGCCAGTGATGCCATATACGACGACGCTGATCCATACAGGGAACGCACGGTTCACGACTAGAAGGGCGCCACCGAGTAGAGGGGCGATCATACCGCCTCTGACATTGAATAAGTTGGGTTACATTTTGGTATTAATGAAAAGACCTACATTCGTGACAGCGCAGAGGCAATGCCGCACGCTGTCCCCCGAACCTTAGTTCCGAAGATTTCTGGCGTCCAGCTAGAATAGAAAGAGTCAGATACCATAGGCTCAAATCGCGAAATCACTGGAACATACCCATATAGTACAGCATACATAGTCTGTACAGGCTCTGTAAGAAACAGATAAAGATGATTTCGAAAGTCACGCACCGTCGCGCTAAGACTGATCCCCACCGAGCTGGCGCGCACCAAAAACGCGCTTCTCACGAGGGCGAACACTATACAAAAGAACGCCGTGACGAACGTGGTCGCAGCTAGCGAGCCCCGCCGGCCAAGAGGACTTTCCACCATGTAGGCTCCGAGCTGCAACCAACCATCAGTATCGACAAATTACACAAAAGAGAACACCGTACGATGGCACCAGGACACCCTCCCATCGTAAATATCAAAACGTCCCACAAGCTATCTTCCAGAGACTTAATCGAGGTATCATCACTCGATCCAGTTTCGAGCAGCTTAGGAAGGTAGACATTAAACATCGTGTACGCTAGGTACCTCAAATGAGCCACTGGCGCCCCGGACGAAGAAGAGAGAACACACCTAGCGCCATAAAAAACCACACGCCCCACACGAGTACCGTCGTACCGAACCACTCAGGGGATAAGACCATACCAACGCGATCTAGCCACGCAAGCAGTGGCCGGCGCACCCATCGCGGCAGCACGCTCCCAACACGCTGTTTCATCTCAAAAGACATGACGGATGACGTCCGTGGGTGGATAGGGCCTTGGCGGGGCCGTGGGCGCGCTTGGGGCACCTTGACCTCGGACTCTGAGTCTTGAGACGAAGAGTGAATGTGATGTCCACGTGCAAGACTCTGCCCGCGTGGAGGCAGCTCTCCAACAGGTGTTATAAACAAGTGTCCATCCAGTGCATCATGAGAGGCCTCGTCCATGGACTGGTAAATTTTTGTCCCACTCTGGTCGCTCCATGGGCTGCTGTTATCTGCGCCTGCATCAAACAGCGTCTCGCCGTTAGTGCGAGGATCTTGGGAGCTGGAGTTAGGGAGGAATGGCACACGTTCGCCTGCAGGTGCGTGTACTTCTGAAATGGGTGGGGGTCGGTCATCAACGTCTTGTAGCTCTAGCGGCAGCTCAGAACCGTTAAATCTAGAGATGAGCTGTAGACTTTCTAGTGCTTCTTGGTGACGCCCAGCGTGTACGAGGTACCGCGGCGACTCATGCAATCGAAAGAACACCATGCGTGCAAGAAACATCGAGAGCGTCTGTCATGATCGAGGTCGGAAACAGCTATAAAGCACCTGAGGAACGGACATACGATAATACCAAGGGATATGAGCATGTATTGCCAGCCTGTATTCTGAGTAGCGACATCGCAGGGTCCGTTAGTGGGGCATGAACGCGAAGGAATGACCACTAGTGCAACACCCGCGGATAGAACGGACCCGAGGGAGAAGAAGACGGAAAGGGCGGTGACAAGATATTGCTTCCCTTTAGGCATATGCTCAAGGAGAAGGGTGCCGTCAGTCGGCATTGAACCCTAAAATCAAAGATGTCCTATAAGCAAAGGAGGTCGACAAGAACGGGAGATTGACGTACACCAACTGCGCTGCCAAGGAAGAATAGCAGGATGCACAATGACCCAAATGACCATGCAAAAGATGCGAGGATACCAAATAACGCCGTGAAAAAGAGTGTTGCGTTAAATGCAGCACTGCGCCCCAGAAGATCGGAGCAGGTCCCCCAGCCCACAGCGCCGAACATCATACCGGCGAACATGGACGATGAAAGAGTCCCGATGTGGTTGTCAGGAACTGGGAGAGGGTTATACGATAACCTACTGTGGGCATGAAGGTAATGTACCTGAATAATGTTGTTGCACTCTAGGGAGAATGATTGCAACAGCTTGAATCCACATCTGAGCGATGCGTTAGGGAAGTCAGGAGTGTTCCTGTGAGCTACTCACATTATCTGCCATCCATCCTGATAGAACGTACCATAGTCAGTTACAACCGACAGAGTCGTCGAAAGGCAAGGAGTGCAGAACGGTACTCACCGAATCCGCATAATGATAGCAGCGTCCATTGATAACTCCCTAATTGATATAAACACCAGGTCAAAGCTAAGAAACATAAAAATAGGACGCACCCATCCCAATTCTATCAATAGTTTTGTCCAATGGCGTCCTTCCATCATACTCAGCGTCCAAATCCACCTCAACATCGTCCATACCCTGTTCCGTATCCTCAAAGTAGGACATTCTGTCCGTCCAGAAACCCGATACGCGGGAGGTGACAGAAGCCATATTTGATTGGGTGCGGTACTTTTGTATTTTCGGGATTTGACAGATTACGCGAGTAAAACGCCAGCGCCTGAAGCCTGAGGCAGGGGTGCAGATACGTGTAAGATGCGTTGCTATGCTTGACAGCAGAAGCCCCGTGTTTACTGCGATTGGATGGAGGAAACTCAATGAAAGCCTGCACTGAGTCGCTGATAAGGATAAGGAAGGATGCAAGATTTAGAGCGAACCGAAGAGTGCACTAAGCACTTTTTATCTCGTGCCACAACGGTGCCAGGTTTGAAACATCATTTCATTTCAAACTGAAGGCTGACAGAGACTGTTTCCACTTCGTGACTTGAAGGTTTCTTAGCTGTAATTAACGTGACGCTAGGGAAGAAACAACTGTAGTCCGTTTCGATAGTCTAGGCTAGTCACGGTTCAAGAAATAAGACGTTATATACTAGCATGCACTGTACGCCGGCAGTTCCTCCTGTTCTCCAACATCACCTCCAAGCTTCCTCACCTGTCTATCCACCTTCCAGATCCACTCGTTTCCTTCCAGCCACTTGAAAGACGTACCACCAAAATTTACCGAGACGTCACACTCTCCAGACATACCCACAGCAGCATACACATCAATTCCGCTGCGGTTCTGCAGGTATATGCCAGTAAACGCATCCGACAGGCGTTGACCGTCGATCGTGAAGAACATTGTTCCCGTATGGAATGAATATCCGCAACCGATCGTGTGGCCAACGACAGACGTGAGGGGCGCAGAGCCCGGGAAGCAAGGGCGTCCTCCCTCTGGGTCTTCAAAGAATTTATGGAAGTCATCGAGGTGAAAGCCTGCGCTCAATCGATTCCAGCCGGGGAGCCTCCACAAGGGATACGGTCTGCAAGCAGTTCCTGAGGGACAATCAATGAGGCAAGGTGGAAGGAGCGAAGGCACGCATACCAATTGCGATTACGCCGCCTTTGGTTGGGTCTGTCATTTTGTGCACCGTGATCTCGAAATACACGCCACCGTCATTAGGAAAGTGATATTGACCAGCGACGATTGGCAGGTTACTTAGGAGACATACATCTGGGCAGCCTGCTCCCGAGCGTATCCGCGATAGTCCACCCTTTCCGTCTGGATTATGAACCACAGTGATAGGGGAGGAGGCATCAACTTGGATTCGCCATTCTGAGCACCCATTCTTGTCGATGTCCGCAATGATTCGAGAGGGTAGAATTGTTGATGATTCTACAGGATGCCTCTCGCAGAACTCCAGGGCTTTCTCGTAACTTTCACTTGAAGCTTCGTTCTGAAGACCATATGTACATGATTGCTCTACCGCGGGGGCCCATTCAGGGGGAGCACCTGGTGGAACCTGTTGGGAGGTGTGACGCTGACGGTGTTGTTTTAACCAGTTCATGGAGAGTTGTACCTGCAGAGACGGCTTGGGGTTGATGGCAAATACTAATAGGAGTGCTTTGGTCAGTGCAACATCGGAGTTTGAAAATAACAATGATCTCAATATTGCTGCAGCCGTAGGATTGCCACTCGAATTCACCACAGATTCATACTCTTCTGCCCGATATGCGATAATCTGCAGATAACTTCGGAACAGAATACAATGAATGGGCATGCAATACGTGTACACACCAGTTTTCCATTCGAAGCAGTGTACACTTCGAGTCTTCGAACCTCTACCACCATTGGTACATCTCATGGTCCTTTCACGACTGATGGATTGTCGCTCGCGCGTAAAAGGTAAGGAAGTTGTTGATGTGTTCTGTCCCCGGTCAGTTTATCTCTCATTCCAGTGGCAATACTCAACATCCACAACCCGTAGTGACTTACGACAAGTATGGACACCACATACCATCCGACGAGCCCGACATTCCACTACCAACACACTCCCAGTACCCCAGCATCTCCCTCAGCCCAGCTTCTTTGGATGATGCTGTCGCAAATTGGATGATACTGCGTTAAGCCGCTTGCGGAATCCGTACAGGACCCGTCTCGAAATCGACAGCAGTGCTGTTCGATACAGGATTACATCCTACTTCGCATTAGAACACTCCGCAATCAATGCGTACGAGACTATCCGACGCTCTGCTATGTGATCCTTTGAAGGCGACGCAGCCAATGCACCTAGTTGCTGTAATATTGAATGACTTATTGCGGAGTACACTGGGGCATCGACTGAATATCCAGTTGTGACAAATCACATCTGCGGATTGAGTCGATGGCTATATGTGCGGGCTTCTCATTTGCGACACTTGGCGCTGATTCGTGTTTCGTGGCGATCAGCTACAAATCAGATTTACTGGCGACATGGTGTTATACATGGACGCTATTGTATCATTCACGGTGAGAACTAGATCACCATGTCATCTCCATGCAATGCTGTATGCGGTGGGAGCTTTGCTTAATAACGCATCTTGGCCATAAACCAACAGTATAGCAACAGGTAAGTTGTCTGCTTTCTTGCCTGAGCCTTGGCTAAGTTTCCGCTAGGCATGCCAAGCAAGGCGGCTGCCTCTGCAGAAGGTCGCGAGTTTATGATCAATACGCGTAAAAATTCGCCTACCTTGCCAGTTTGACCCAAGCAGACCAACCATCTTACTGGCGGACTGTTCGTCCTCGTGATTGAACATGAGCTGCGTCAGAACCAGACTGATTCACCAGACGCCTTCAACGGTAACGGGATAAGGCTTCCAAATCTTCTGCAAAGCCGACTCTCGAGGAAGTTTTAACCCCAGTGCAATCCAATCCAAAGTACATATCTGCGAGACATGAGAGGGCTATAAGGAGCTTCGTCTTCGTGCGCGACAACGTCCATGTCGTGAGCGGTTCAGAGGACACGATGCGGGAGTGGAACTGCGACACAGGACTTCTTGTCGGGTAGATGGAAGCGTTCAGTGGTGGAACCTAGATGGAAAGATGATCGAAGGCGTTTGGACGGCGACTCGTTGCAGCGGGGTGCACATGGTCACTCTCATGGTCTCCATGCGGAGACCATCTTGCCAGCGAATCCTATTAGCCAGTATCCTCGTTCAAAAGGCGCAACACGGAGAAGTCGTGGCCACAGTGGGCTGGCTAGTCGAAGGATATGCGTGCTCTTGCATATTCAGTCCCACTCTATCTCAGACAAATTCGCACGTGTTTTCGACAGCATAGATCTCGATTCCCTGTCACATCGCTTCGAGTGGATGAATGAGCCCGTCTACCAATGCAAATGCAACATTCTGTTGGCGCCACCTTGAAACCGCCTAGGTCGAATAGCGACAGAGGGTAACTCAACCAGATCACGCCCTCGCCTTTTACTAGGGCGTTCCGTGGCCTGCCCTCGCTTTAATGTCGCATACCCAATGTTTCACCTGTCTTGAGTTTCTTTTTTGCGTTTCTTTTTGACGACATCAAGGCTGCTCTAGATCTGTTCTACCGCTTGCAACAACTTCAGACCCAGATGATGCAATGGCAAACTACATAGGATCTGGAGTTGCAGGTCAAACTATAATAGGTTTCGAAATGCGGCCGTCCGCACGGTACGTGCACCCATTTTGACGACATCATGTGGCACATCATGTCATTGCCAGCTACATGAATTCATATGCGGACTGGCCTGCGAGTCTGTTTCAACAGGTGACGCATTCTATCACGGTATTTCCTGGTATCTCCTCAGGAGTACATATAGTGATTGTCAATCTCCGTTTATCGGTTCTAGTAAGCTCCCTCAGCCTTTTAGGTGCATACTCACTGCCGAACCTCTTCGCTCCATCATCCTTCTCCGACTGCAAGATCTTCGACACATCCAAGCCATCCGAGTATGCACACGTCTATTTCAGCGTCCCAGTGGGGTTTCCCCACCGCTTCCAGGCGGGCTCTGCTCATTCATGGTTTGAGCGAGTCCTCGAATTCCTGGGAGGGCCTCGCTCAGCTATTGGTAGCAGACGGTCAGATTTCGTCAAACTATGGTGATGATCATTTTTAACAGATCGATCAGGGTTTTTCGTCGTAGCACCCAATCTCCTTGGACACGCATGGAGACGTGGCACCGACTATAGTCTGTCCACCCTTGCAGAGGACCTCCGACCATATTTCGTTATGGACATGTCCTACGACGTGATTATAGGTCATTCTCTTGGAAGCTCAGTGGCCTTGGCGCTCATGCCATTCTTGCCCAAAACGAAAGAAACCACCATCATACTCCTCGATCCCGGCCTCGAAATTACAGCGGAGCAAGCTGAAATGATTTCAGATATAATTCCAAAGGAGGTTGCGCATGTCAGAACTGCCGATGAGTACATGGCCGAGAATAATGCTTGGTCACGACGGGACTGCGTGTTAAGAGTGCTGGGACTCTCCATGTGCAATCCCACTGATGTCGAGGCGACAATTCGGGTAATATTTCAGGTGTCCAAATGAGAAGCATTGCTGAACAGTTGTGCGGTTGTTATGAACAGTCTAACGCGCCATGCTCTATCGGTGGGCTACTCAAAAACATCCCCCCTAATGTGACGATCACCGTGTTGGCATCAGATCCAGAGCGCGGTTCTTTGTTTCGTTTGGAGCATATCCCTCGTGACGTGGAGAGATTGAATGTTAGGTTTCTTACTAGCGTCGGTCACTGGATTCAATATGAGCGTCTGGATGCTATCATGGATGTAATTCCGCTACCAAGTGGAAATTTGTGAGCCAGGCGAAGAAGAGTGCGGTGTAGTTCTTGTCTACAACTTCCACATTCAATCATATACACCTTACTTATCATTCCCCCATACTGTGTTGAGGTTTAAGTTATATGACACCATTCCCTCACCTAGTGGCGCCCGTTACGTAGACAAGTTTTCTTCGCCCGAAGACAGAACCCGAGACTTATTAATATACCGGGTGTGCTGCATACGCAAGCTCACCGGCTGGACGATATGCCTTGGTATGCCACTCTCGTATTTAGCAGAACATCCTCTCCGCTCGGTTTACTCTCAATGCTTTGTCAATGATCGACGAGTACTGCAAGACTTTTATGTTCCTTCTGTTAAATTTTATGCGGGGGGAAAGAACTCGGTGCACATGTAACTACGTTCTATACTGGTGTTGTCGACAATATTAATCTCTATTTTGAGTATTACTGCGACTCAAAAGCGGTTGTTTGGATCGAAGGGCTTTGCCAAACAACGCTGCACAGCCACTCCATCGGCTGCCAGCGCAGTGCCCTGAACGTTAAACATTAAAGACGCTTCAGTTTCATTTCCCCACCAGAGTCTATGTTTTCTAAGTCAGATAATGCTTTCAATCCCGTCAAGTGACTGGAGAGAAAATTAAACCTGGCCTCGTGAATTTGACATCTGGACGAAATACAATACGACACGTTCATCATGAGCAAAAGCTACGGAGAGGAATCACACTTACTCCAAGCCATAACATCTTGTAGCCGTGCATATGACAGAATACCGTCACGTTCCAGGCCACGGTGCAGAGGACGTGAGAGGGAACGAAATTAAACTAAAACACGGTGATGAGAATGGGACGTTGGGGGGGTAACCCCGAGCTTGGTGTTCGTTCTCCAAATTAATATGCAGAGGCACGCTGCCTCAATTATAAGTATACCTACTACCTACATGGCAGGTAAAATAACGCCTCCGTGCAAGTCCTCTGGCACATGGACCTTGAGCCACAACTCGAATGCTTCGTCATCGACCATTCTTTTGGACTTGAATGGGCCATTATGCGACCAGATCACCACTAAGCACTTCGTTGCAACTTTCCAGGTCTCTTGGTGCGATCTCGATGGACGCACATCATCACTGTCGAGTCTCGCTGACAGAAAGTCATTCTTTTTCTCCCTGCATCCCATAGCGTCCACTCTTAGCCATTCATCAAGTAGTCTGGGTTTGCTAAGGAGCTCGCCATCTTCATACCGAAGACAGACCCAGGCGAGGACCCAAATGAGCGATTCAGCATCATGCTGGTACAAGTGCTCGACTTTGCCTGCAATGGCTTTCTCTGTGAGAAGCTCCAGCGCCATGAATGGTACCGTTCCTGTGCGTTCGAGGCCACTGGGACTATCGTCTTGAGTTGATGATAAGTGAAGAGATGATAAGTCGTAGTCGTTGAGGACGCCAATCCATATATCACCCGATTGGTATACCATGAGATTGCTTGGGCTGACGTCGCGGTGACGGACCCCATTCTTCCAGAGGGTGTGATGGCCTGTTGGTGTGTTCAATGGACAATAAAGAACGCCCAAAGGAAAGAACACTTACAGATTACGACTTGCCACCATGCGCTGAGGAACTCCATCCCGCTAAGCGTCGTGATCGGGACAAGCTTCTTGAATACGATGATGTACAGGACTCGGCTGCCGAGTTCGGGGTCTTCAAGTCCCAGTGCCTTTCTGATTTTCGCCGTGGATGTTTCTTCGAACTTGTAGAACCAGACCATCTCTGGGACATGGCCCACCACCTTCGCCTCTTGTTGCGCAATCTCATACACCTTGTTGAGTATATTGGGCTCGCTTTCACGTGACTCTTCTGGCCAATAGAGCTTGGCAACCAGTCCGGCGGATTTGTTACGAAAATGAGGCTTCTGTTCCATATTCGATAGCACCTGGCTCTCCACTGGAAAGACGGTGGTTGCACGTCCACGCAGACCGTAATGAGTCGTGCGCTCGTCAGACTTCAAGTCCAATTTCAGATCGACATTCATGTTCTTCTCTTCATCCCTGATGACAATCTTGTCCGAAACTCCGGGCGTAGGCTCGAATTCCGGGTTAAGGCCCCATTGTTCGTATTTCATTCGTTGCATAATGAGGAGCAAGACCATAAAGCGTGGAAGATCCTGAACGAAGTTGATACCGGAGCATTGAATTACGTCCTGCCGATCAAAATACCAGATATAAATGATGTCATCTGGAATGAGCGATAAGTTTGATGATAGGTCAAATTGAAACATCGGCTTACTCATCACGATAGAGGAGATGACATGGAGACGCGCGATATGAGCCGCAAACATCTCCGCAGCGTACAAACCATTCTGGACGATAGGATGAAGTTTTTTGGGCTCCTTCTCATCGGCCTTTTCATCGACCCTCTTCTCATTGTTGCTCCTGGATCGCTTGGTAGGGGGCTCGTTGGAGTGTAAGTGACCAGAGCTACGCTTCCGGTCTGCGTCATGTTTGCCTCTGAGTCGCTCGGATGTTCGTCTTACTGCATTGCGGTCAGTAAGGAAGTAGCAGGCGGATATACTGAGCAGCTTACACTCATTCGATGACTCGTGGGTGGTCTGAGCAGGACCAGGGGCAGGTGTTGAGCCTGTTGGCTCCGCTGCTTTGCCTCTGAGTCGCTCGGACATTGGTTTTACTGCATTGCGCATGTCAGCAAGGTAGTAGCAGGCGGACATACTGGGCAGCTTACACTTATTCGATACCTCGTGGGAGGTCTGAGCAGAACCAGCGGCAGGTGCTGAACCTGTGGGCTCAGCAGGGTCGTTCGTTTCCTTGTGATACGCCATATGAAGATCTTTAGGAACAACGTAATCCGTGTTGTATTCCTTGTTGCGCGCGGACGGCGGAAGAAGCAGACGCTTTCGCGTGCGTTTGAATTCCATTGTCGAACGAATATCAATCCATCGGAAGTTGTTGTTGGGCGGTTCAGTGGGCTTTGTTTGTCCCCTCCCTAACACGTCTCGAGCGCATTTGTGAGAGACGATAACCACGTCAGGTTTGCGTTTGGACTGTTCGCCCTGGTGGTTTTGGTACATGGGCATTGGGTCATTTGTATGAAATAGGATGTTGGTGTCGTCGTTGGCCTTGAAAGCAGTTACTCCAGGCACCTTCAGCTTGCTCAGTTCAAGGAGTGCACAGTTAGCAGCTCTGACGAAAGGCGCGTAAGAGGCTTTTTCCAACTCGGATTCACAACTTGATAATAGCGTCAATATTTTTAACACCATCTAAATTTTGACTTACAACTCAGTCAAGTGTTTCGCCATTTCGCGTGCCACGCTTGTCTCATTGCAGAGGTGCAGGACGGCCTGGAGGGAAGTTTCACGTAGCTTCGACTTCTCGTTGTCAGGGAGGGATTGGGAAGGATCTGTGCACTTTTCAAGGAGCTGCTGCAGCATCTTGTCGGCATCGGACGTCCTGAAGTGCCGGACATCACGCCCGATCCATTGACGGACATCATCGACTCTGCGTGAGCGACGAAGTTTAATATGGGTAATGGTGGCAGAGGCAAAAGGAAAAGGAAAAGCTGACGCACTCAACACCTAGAGTGCCGATGTGTTCGCTGACAACAGCGGAACCAACTGCGTGTGGAGTGGACTTGAGCTCGGCGGACACAGCAGAGTTACGGAGAGGCGTCTTCGGTCCAGTGGCGCCAGCATTATTATTAGGCATGATGAGGTATAAAGAAGAAAAGTGAACTTTTTGGGACAAGAAGACGCAGACTAGGCTCGCTTTTAAGCTAGTACAACATTATTGTCGGACATATCGAGCGGTGAGCCAAGACCCACAATCGCTAGTTGAAGGAACTTCGTTGATCGAACCACAGTCACGGTTAGTTTGTGGCGCACGTGACAACGAAATCAAACCATTCGTCTGCCGTATCAACACAAGCTAGGCTGCTACCCACCACATCCGAGGCAGAGTTCACTTCAACGTTTTGGCAACACTACTAGTAGGACATAACCAAAACTATGTATCGCTTCTGTTCTCATGGATGTAATTCCGCTACCAAGAGCAAAATTGCGAGCCGGGCGAAGAAGGGATGGTTTTGTGCGGTGTAGTTCCTGTCTACATCCATCATAACGGTTCAATCGAATACATGTTACTGATCTTTCCACCAGACTGTGTCGAGGCTTGAGTGAGCTAGTTTCACAACAGTTGTATGATGCCATTCCCTCACCTATTCGTGCCCGCTCAACATACAAGTTTTCTTCACCCGAAAACACAAACCTGAGACATACTGATGTGCCAGGTTTGCTGCATATGTAAACTTACCAACAGGATTATATGCCCTGGTACGCCACTCTCGTATTTTGCAGAACATCATCCCTGCCTGGTTTGCTCTGAATGATATGAAGTCGCAGCTCAGTTCATGAATGCAGTCAAACATTCTGCGATTTTCGTAGTTTGCTGCTACACCTCCTCATCTAACGATGCGCGGCATTATCGTCGTGCTGCATTTATTTATCTCTACAGTGAAGAAAAATATCAAGGTGTCTGGTATGTCTGTTGTGAACCCCTTAGCATTAACCTCAGGTGGCATGGGTGGTTGTGCAGCGTTGTTTGGCAAAGCCCTTCGATCCAAACAACCGCTTTACATAAGTCGCAGGAGAAGTGTAATACTCAAAATAGAGATTAATATTGTCGACAACACCAGTATAGAACGTAGTTACATGTGCACCGAGTTCTCGCCCCCGCATAAAGGTCAACAAGGGGACACAAAAGTCACTTTGCAGTACTCGCCGATCATTGACAGAGCATTGAGAGCACACCGAGCGGAAAGGATATTCTGCTAAGTACGAGAGTGGCATACCAGGGAATATCATCCAGCTGGTGAGCTTGTGTATGCAGCAAACCTGGTGGCATCAGTAAGTCTCGGATTTCTGTCTTCGGGCGAAGAAAACTTGTCTACGTAACGGGCGCCACTGGGTGAGAGAATGGTGTCATATAATTCAAGCCTCAACGCAGTCTGGGGGAAATATCAATAACAAGTATATGATTAAACGTGACGGTTATAGACAAGAAAAACCCCATTCCTTCTTCGCCCGGTTCACAATTTTGCTCTTGGTAGCGGAATTACATCCATGATAGCATCCGGACGCTCGTATTGAATCCAGTGACCGACGCTAGTAAGAAACCTAACATTCAATCTCTCCACGTCACGAGGGATATGCTCCAAACGAAAAGAAGAACGGTGCTCTGGATCTGATGCCAACACGGTGATCGTCACATTAGGGGGGATGTTTTTGAGTAGCCCACCCGAAGAGCATGGCGCGTTAGACTGTTCATAACAACCGCACAACTGTTCAGCAATGCTTCTCATTTGGACACCTGGAATATTACCCGAACTGTCGCCTCGACATCAGTGGGATTGCACATGGAGAGTCCCAGCACTCTTAACACGCAGTCCCGTCGTGACCAAGCATTATTCTCGGCCATGTACTCATCGGCAGTTCTGACATGCGCAACCTCCTTTGTAAATATATCTGGAATCATTTCGGCTTGCTCCGCTGTAATTTCGAGGCCGGGATCGAGGAGTATGATGGTGGTTTCTTTCGTTTTGGGCAAGAATGGCATGAGCGCCAAGGTCACTGAGCCTCCAAGAGAATGACCTATAACCACGTCGTAGGACATGTCCATAACGAAGTATGGTCGGAGGTCCTCTGCAAGGGCGGACAGACGATAGTCGGTGCCACGTCTCCATGCGTGTCCAAGGAGATTGGGTGCTACGACGAAAAACCCTGATCGATCTGTTAAAAATGATCATCACCATAGTTTGACGAAATCTGACCGTCTGCTACCAATAGCTGAGCGAGGCCCTCCCAGGAATATGAGGACTCGGTCAAACCATGAATGAGCAGAGCCCGCCTGGAAGCGGTGGGAAAACCCCACTGGGACGCTGAAATAGACGTGTGCATACTCGGATGGCTTGGATGTGTCGAAAGATCTTGCAATCGGAGAAGGATGAAGGAACGAGAGGTTCGGTAGTGAGTACTAGTATGCACTTAAAAGTGAGGGTGCTTACAAGAACCGACAAACGGAAATTGACAAGCACTATATGTACTCCTGTGAAGATACCAGGAGATAACGTGATGGAATGCATCACCTGTCGAGACGGACTCGCAGGCTAGTCCGTATATGAATCCATGTAGCTGGCGATGACACGATGTGCCGCATCATGTCGTCAAAATGGGTGAACATATCGTGCGAGCGGCCGCACTTCAAAACCTATTATGGTTTAACTTGCAACTCCAGATCCTATGTAGTTTACCATTGCGTGATCTGGGTCTGAAGTTGTTGCAAGCGGTAGAACAGATCTAGAGAAGCCTTGATGTCGTCAAAAAGAAACTCAAAAAGAAACTCAACATCAGAGCAAGCTGACAGGTGAAACATTGGGTATGCGACATTAAAGGGAGGGCAGGCCACGGAACGCCCTAGTAAAAGGCGAGGGCGTTATCTGGTTGAGCTACCCTCTGTCGCTATTCGACCTAGGTGGTTTCAAGGTGGTGCCAACAGAATGTTGCATTTGCATTGGTAGACAAGTTTTCATTCATCCACTCGAAGCGATGAAGGGAATCGTACGATGACATGAGATGCTGTCGAAAACACGTGCGAATCTGTCTGAGGTAGTGGGACTGAATATGCAAGAGCACGTACATCCTTCGACTAGCTAGCCCACCGTGGCCACGACTTCTCCATGTTGCACTTTTTGAACGAGGATACTGGCTAATAGGATTCGCTGGCAAGATGGTCTCCGCATGGAGACCACGAGAGTGACCATGTGCACCCCGCTGCAACGAGTCGCCGTCCAAACGCCTTTGATCATCTTTCCATCTAGGTTCCACCACTGAACGCTTCCATCTACCCGACAAGAAGGTCGCAGTTTCACTCCCGCATCGTGTCCTCTGAACCGCTCACGACATGGACGCTGTGCGCACGAACCGAAGCTTCTTATAGCCCTCTCATGTCTCGCAGATATGTACTTTGGATTGAATTGGATTGCACTGGCTTTAAAACTTCCTCGAGAGTCGGCTTTGCAGAAGATTTAGAAGCCATAGCCCGTTACCGTTGAAGGCATCTGGTGGATCAGTCTGGTTCTGACGTAGCTCGTGTTCAATCACGAGGACGAACAGTCAACCAAGCAAGTTGGTTGGTCTGCTTGGGTCAAGCTGGCAAGGTAGGCGAATTTTTACGCGTATTGATCATAAACTCATGACCTTCTGCAGAGGCAGCTGCCTTGCTTGGCATGCCTGGCTGAAACTTAGCCAAGGCTCAGGCAAGAAGCAGACAACCTACCTGTTGCTATACTGTTGGTTTGTGGTCAAGATGCGTTATTGCGCAAAACTCCCACCGCATACAGCATTGCATGGAGATGACCTGGTGATCTGGTTCTCGCCGTCAATTCTATAATAGCGTCCATGTACAACACCACGTCGCCAGTAAATCTGACCTGTAACTGATCGCCACGAAACACGAATCAGCGCCAAGTGTCGCAAATGAGAAGCCCGCACATGTAGCCATCGACTCAATCCGCAGATGTGATTTATTACAACTGGAAATTGAGTCGCTGCCCCAGTGTACTCTGCAATAAGTCATTCAACATTATAGTAACTAGGTGCATTGGCCCTTCAAAGGATCGCATAGCAGAGCGTCGGATAGTCTCGTACGCATTGATTGCGGAATGTTCTAATGCGAAGTAGGATGTAATTCCGTGTCGAACAGCACTGCTATCGATTTCAAGACGGGTCCTGTACGGATTCCGCAAGCGGCTCAACGCAGTATCATCTAATTTTGCGACAGTATTATCCAAAGAAGCCGGGCCGAGGGAGATGCTGGGGTACTGGGGGTGTGTTGGTAGTGGAATGTCGGGCTCGTCGGGTGGAATGTCAGGCTCGTCGGATGGTATGTGGTGTCCATACTTGTCGTAAGTCACTACCGGCTGTGGATGTTGAGTATTGCCACTGGAATGAGAGATAAACTGACCGGGGACAGAACACATCAGCAACTTCCTTACCTTTTACGCGCGAGCGACAATCCATCAGTCGTGAAAGGACCATGAGATGTACCAATGGTGGTAGAGGTTCGAAGACTCAAAGTGTACACTGCTTCGAATGGAAAACTGGCCATATAGTGCCCTGGATACTTTGTATATACTTGTATACTACATATCTGTCAAGGTCCGCCTTCAATCCATGCACCCGTTCGCGAGATACATGAGCTCGCTGTCGCAGACAGCGAGCACGAAGGTTTAGTGGCTCCCCACCCAAATGAATAAATACCGTATTTATTCATTTGGGTGGGGAGAGCTAAAAACACATCAATTTAGAGCCGCCAGCAGGCCCAGCTGTCACATCTAATTAGATCAGGTACGTGGGAACCTCAGGCAAACCTCAACACAGTATGGGGGAAAGATAAGTAAGGTGTATATGATTGAATGTGGAAGTTTTAGACAAGAACTACACCGCAAAAGAACGATGCTTTCTTCGCCTGGCTCACAATTTTGCTCTTGGTAGCGGAATTACATCCATGATAGCATCCGGACGCTCGTATTGAATCCAGTGACCGATGCTAGTAAGAACCCTAACATTCAATCTCTCCACGTCACGAGGGATATGCTCTAAACGACAAGCGGCACCGCACTTTGGATCTGATGCCAACACGGTAATCGTCACATTAGGGGGGATATTTTTGAATAGCCCACTGGAAGAGCATGGTATGTTATCCTGTTCACAACACCCGCACAACTGTTCAGCAATGCTTCTCATTTGGACACCTGGAATATTACCCGAACTGTCGCCTCGACATCAGTGGGATTGCACATGGAGAGTCCCAGCACTCTTAACACGCAGTCCCGTCGTGACCAAGCATTATTCTCGGCCATGTACTCATCGGCAGTTCGGACATGGGCAACCTCCTTTGTAAATATATCTGAAATCATTTCGGCTTGCTCCGCTGTAATTTCGAGGCCGGGATCGAGGAGTATGATGGTGGTTTCTTTCGTTTTGGGCAAGAATGGCATGAGCGCCAAGGCCACTGTGCCTCCAAGAGAATGACCTATAATCACGTCGTAGGACATGTCCATAACGAAATATGGTCGGAGGTCCTCTGCAAGGGCAGACGGACGAAAATCGGTGCCACGTCTCCATGCGTGTCCAAGGAGATTGGGTGCTACGACGAAAAACCCTGATCGATCTGTTAAAAATGCTCATCCACCATAGTTTAACGAAATCTGACCGTCTGCTGTCAATAGCTGAGCGAGGCCTTCCCAGGAATATGAGGACTCGGTCGAACCATGAATGAGCAGAGCCCGCCTAGAAGCGGTAGGGGAGCCCCACTGGGACGCTGATATGGACGTGTGCATGCTCGGATGGCTTGGATGTGTTGAAGATCTTGCAATCGGAGAAGGATGAAGGAGCGAAGAGGTTCGGCAGTGAGTATCCACCTAAAGGCTGAGGGAGCTTACTAGAACCGACAAACGGAGATTGACAATCACTATATGTACTCCTGGGGAGATACCAGGAGATACCGTGATGGAATGCGTCACCTGTTGAGATAGACCCGCAAGCCAGTCCGCACATGAATTGATGTAGCTGGCGATGACGCGGTGTGCCACATCATACCGTCAAAATGGGTGCACGTACCGTGCGGACGGCCGCACTTCGAAACCTATTATAGTTTGACCTGCAACTCCAGATCCCATGTAGTTTACCATTGCATGATCTGAGTCTGAAGTTGTTGCAAGCGGTAGAAATGATATAGAGCAGCCTTGATGTCGTCAAACAGAAACTCAAAAAAGAAACTCAACATCAGAGCAAGCTGACAGGTGAAACATTGGGTATGCGACGTTAAAGCAAGGGCAGGCCACGGAACGCCCTAGTAAAAGGCGAGGGCGTTGTCTGCTTGCGCTGCCCTCTGTCGCTATCCGACCTAGGAGGTTTCAAGGTGGCGCCAACAGAATTTTGCATTTGCGTTGGTAGACGGATTTTCATTCATCCGCTCGAAGCGATGAAGGGAATCGTATGACGATGTGAGATGCTGTCGAAAACGCGTGCGAATTTGTCTGAGATAGAGTGGAGGTGCACGGAACAGTATGCAAGAGGACACATGTGTTGGATGGACAACTTCGTCACTTAGATTTCTCTTAGTTTTTCTCTTTGTCATCATCGCGGACTCTATATGTACTCTACCTTATAATGCCTCTGTTTACGTTTGTGTATACCTCAGCAGTTCTTCTTAGACGCTGAGGTATGTTTCATGTTTCGTTTGCGCACCGACTCTGTCTTACTGTTAATTGTCTCTAGACTCTCATTCTAGGTAATATCAATGTCATAGCAGTTCTTCTTAGATGCTGAGACTCTCATTCTAGTTCTAATCTATTAACATGCTTTGACTAGCTAGCCCACCGTGGTCACAATTTCTCCATATTTCGCTTTTTGAATGAGGATACTGGCCAATAGGATCTGCTGGCAAGATGGTCTCCGCTTGGAGACCATGAAGGAATTATATGGTAAATGGAATACGAAGAGGAATATTGACCAGATGAAGAAACCGATGGATCAACAATGGTAATCATGTATCTCAATTTGGAAGTACCGTGCTCACGCCACAAAAACCACGTGAAACTCCCAAAAAGAGGTTTAAGTGAAATATGCAAAATACACAAAAAACATGTGGCTTTGCCAAAATACGTGCAAACCATGTGAGCTGCCGACTATTCTCCCACCCTTCTCCCTTACTTTTATGATGGTCACTCTGTTGTAAGTTACCTACGCAGACCCTTTCCATTGCCTAATGGGTCCACAGCCACATTGGCTAAACCTTTGCATGAGAGAAATTCTAATCCTTGTCAGAGTATGCTCGTCCTGCTAGCTAATCCTTGTTGTAGGAACCTTGAGGAGTGGACCATGATTGCAATGGATGAATGTGCTCCATGAACTTCATGCAAGGATACTCGATTTCCAACACAAGGAAGTCCATCTACTGTTAGCCCAAGCTGTTTCACAGGTTGGCCCACTTTCGTCTGACGAGGGCCTTATTTGGCATGAGGAGCTCAACAACGTACCCTTCATTAGTGCATTACTCACAGAGCTGGAGTCCTTGCCAGCAAGCATTGAAGGAAATTGGTTGGAAGGTGTTATGATGAGCACCATCATCATGGTTATGTGCCGCTTCTTGTCCTCAACTCAGAAAGAGTCTCAAAAGTTGGGGATATTCACTCCTTTGAAGGATATGGACTGTGACATTTATGTTGTTGATGCAGCTTTCACGGAAATCGCAAGCCAGCAATGATGAGTCGGTCAGCCAGGAATTACAAGGACCTGTTCATGATATGGCAGTCATCTGTCGAAGCACTTTTGATGTTGACTGTCATATCCCATATCTCCGACATCCACAAACTCCTATCCAGTAGTGTGCTTCCTCCGGACCGCCGGACATGAACTCCAGACAGGTCTGCTCCACTGGACCTAACCCCAATCTAGAATCCCCCCTTACTTCTGGCCCTCCGGCTTCTGTTGATATCCGCCTGCTTATTGATCTCTGGTACATATCTCATCTCCAATTTCATTTCCTTATGATCCGTCTTACTTTGCTTGATCCGCTTGGACTTACTAATAGACTCGCCATATGCTTTCCTCACTGCCTCTGTACTCCGGATTACTGATCCTTATTTATACCTATAGTATATAAACTCCTGTACTTGTTGTAGATACCTCAGTTCGAATATTATACATAGTCCTGCTCATTCCTGCCTCTCTGGACTTGAGTTCTCCGACTCCTGTCAAACTCCGACACCAGACTAAGGGTTGACCCCTAAGTCTATTCCTATTACCAGCTCTACCTTCGGGTAGCCTACTCCTGTCCCTTTCTGCTACCGGCTCCGGCCTTAAGCAGTCTAACCCTTTGATCTGTATCTACGGTACTACTGGGTTACATACTACCGGACTTGGTACTACCAGACCCCCTGAAATTAGGGGCACATACTCGGGTAAGGGGCACAGCGCACGAGCTGAAGCCAAGCCCCTTGGATCTAGTCCTCCTTTGAGCACGGCCTTAACAGTTGACAGAGATGTTTTGCTACCTTTCATGTCGAGGTGTTTGCATATTGTGCAGTCATGATTTATGACAATACTCCAAGCCAATTGGACAATCTTCCACAACATTCCAAGCTACTTCTAGTCTCTAGAGCACGACAAACGATGCTGTCATGCATTAGAACCCGCTCTTCGTCAATATGTAGAGTTCTGTAGGGAAGGCCTTGATTGCGTGATGGCAGAGATTTGGGGCAGCTACAGACCAGGAACTCCTTGCAGGGCACTGCCGGCTCTGAATTCTCGCTGGCTTGCATTGCAGATGGCACCTTCTGGTTCTCAGTTGTGCACTTTAACTTGGTTAGCAGGTCCTTGCTTGTTGACAGGAAGCAGCTGGGTAGGTTCCCGTCAATGATAGCACAACATCCTACCTACCAATTGATTTTTGGTGATGTCAACCTTTGAAATCTGCAACTTGGTTGGGATATGCTGACTTGTTAATTACAGCAACTTCTGGATATTGTTCCAGCTGATATTCCTGGAATGCAGTATGTGACATGCGGAAATCTCGGTGACCAATCAGGTTAGTCACCCTCATTGTCATCACTCAGCAGCTAAAATAATGTACCTGCTTGTTATTGAAGGTGTCTTTCTCTAACCATCTTGTCATCTGCGCCAAACATATCAAACAAGGCTCACCTATCATTCAGTTCATTCTGGGCCAAAATTTTGTGCATGACCTGCCAATGACCTTGATAGCAGGCCATACTCATTGGCTCAACCTGGACATGAGAGGTTCAGCCAACAGAAAATGCATGGAAGACTTTGTCTAAAAATTGGATCCTGCAATTTGCTGTTTTGGGCTCCTTGATGCTGCAGAATGCCAGTTGTAATGCTGCTAGTGAGTTCGAAGGGGAATGTTGGATCACCAGTGATGAGAGATGAGTGAGGGGGAGTGAATTCACTGAAGATACAGAAGGCAAGGTAAGGCTTTTATATCTAAGTGAGTGGCAGTACGAGTAGTCAGTGGGTAGTACTTCGGATCGGTACAGGGGAAGTGTATAACCAGTAGCACAAAGGGATTCCGTGTCTAGCGCAATATGAGTCCTTACACAGTGGTGCCACTCTTGTCGACATACATAGCCAAATGTGGGACGTGATCTCCAAGAGGATGCCCACTACATCATGGTCACCTATAACAAGGCATGAACAGTCATCAAAGCCAGTGGCAGTGTGTCCACGGCCATCCAGTCAACATCATAGAGTATCTGGCGAGCACTTTGACAAATTATCTGATGGGGACATGTAATGTTGGCGAGTCCTTTCTATCAGGGTACTGCTACAGGATACACAGTTACATGGTTATGTGTACCTACCCACACTGCCCCTCACCACCCATTCACTTTGATCTGCCGTCCCCTAAGTTATAAGACACAACTGTCTGTTATTCTGGTCCCAAAACCTCCACACTTTACACATGAATCCCACTCATCCTCCTGTGCTAGTCGTAAGTGAACTGCATATGATGGAAGATTGCACCTCAGCTAGCTGGTCTGGTGGCAGTGTTAATGTTTCTCTAGAACGGCATCCCAGTTCGCATCATTGATAAGGATCTCAACCATCACATCAAACAGCTTGGTCCTGGAATCTGGGTTTGTCATTATACCACTTCTCTGATGCCCTGTAGTTTTATGCAATGCATGATCTAGCCACGCTCCCTTGAACTTTTCAATTTACTGAACATCCAAGAAGTCAATGACCTGTACCTACAGGCCCGAGATGTTGGAACCTCTAATGGCATCTTCGATGGTGCCGCATATGGAACCTACCCCTACAATACCATTTGAATGTACTATGCAGAAATGCTATCTTCTCAAATAGCTATGCTGATGAATTTTTTGTATTGTAGCACATTCCAAAGCTGATAGGTCAACAACTCCTAGATGTGATTCTGCAATGCCACCTCGAGAAATTCTCCTGCTCTGTCAAGAGGGGCACTAAACTGCATTTATTCGAGCAGTCCAACGAAGGAGTGGAGAATGTACTCTACAATTTACCTGGGAGTTGGCCACCCATGTGGCTTTTAAACCAGCCCTTCATCTGATCCTTCAAAAATTCAACAGCAGTGGCAGGAGTAAAAAACACATTGTCAATGCGGCCTGGTATGATGCCATTGGCATCAACACCTTTGAGAGGCTTCCAATCACCAATTCCATGGTATAGGTCTCCTGATAAGAAGATAATAACATCCCCAGTGTGGGTACAACGAACAAACTTGAAGAAGTTTCTCAATTGTGGGTGCGATATGATTGACCCTTAGGGCTTCTGACTAGGCCTAGTGCTCAGGGAGTGTAGGAAAGCATAACAAAGGAAGTATTTTGTCACTCCAGATGAGTGTCACTAACAAGGTGGAATTGGCTCCTTATGTAAGCATAAAAATGCGAACTTAAGCTAAAGAAAGTATAGGCAAGTAAAGACATAAGTGATGAGCCTCTACAAGCCCAGAGAACTATGACTCCCTACACCAGGATGATATCTGGAAAGTGCATGAAAATTCAAGTAAAATTGAGTTGAAGAGGCACTTACTTGAACTTCAGTTTGAGATCTGTAATATAAGCTTCCCCACCTGTGTATTGCCCCATACTGAAGATTGCAGTTGGGCCTGCATCAAGCCCATTCCTGTGTGGAAGGACTTGAAGTCTCCACACTGTAGCACAGCCCAACCATGGCCCTGGATCTGCTTGAATCCATTGTCCAGCTTCAAAAGCCTTCTTATAAGTCTTGTAGTAAGCTGGAAAAGATGCCTCAAACATAACAGCAAGGATAATGGCAAGTTCTTCAGTATGTTGGAAGTACCATTCCATAGCCTGGTGTGATGTGGCAGTGTGAAGTATGTCTGTCAAGGGGTGGAAAGCCTCCTAATGATGAGGATATCAATGTGTGGTGAATGGTTGATAGGAATGACATTTACTGGGTGCTTTTGTCCTTGTTCAGGCCAGCAGTGGATGAGATGTGACACCCCGCATTGCTCAGTGGCAATTTTATCATTGGAAAGTGTATAGACAGTGTCATTAAGAGTGAAATGCTTCTCCTTCTCCTTGGAAGCATCAGGGTTCTTTTTGTACTGCATGAGGTAATCAGCATTATCATGATGGCCATCATGTTCCACCTTATGGGGGTGAAGGCTATGGTAGAGCACCTGAGAGGCCCATGTGGCTTTTTCTAGTGTTTCAAACTACAGATGGTGGTTAGATTGAAACACAAGACAGCATAAAAACATACTGGAATTCCATCATACTGTACATCTGTACCCATATCTTCAGCCTTATTGACATCATGCTCTGAGCACCCAAGCTGAGATTGAGAAGGCGCAAATGGGCCAGGGTGGTAGAAGGGTGCAAGCTATCAAAATGATCATGAGATGAGCGCAGAACAACTTCAAAGACTTACCTGGTCTTGAGCCTTGGGAAAAACAAAACCCTTGGACCTAGGACAGCGGGCAAAGTAAGCAAGGACAGAGGTGCCTTTTTCGTCACAGAATTTGACTGAGCAAGCATCAGATTCCCAATCCGCCATCATGGCCATTCTCTTGATGGCCTTCTCGTGATTGCTTATGCAGGGTTTGGGCTGAGCCGAGAGCTTGCTGATATCTACACCTTGTAGCCAGTAGACAAATGCATAATATGCCCAAATCTTAGCATTGAACTTCAAGTTAGGGAGAAATTGACGTTGATCATCTGGACAGGAAAATTGGGGTGGCAGAGGTGAAGTAGGAAGGGGAAACCTGGTGTTGGTGTGGATTTTCTGCTTTTCAGGGCTGCCCACACTTGCCACTGCATTGGAGACCTCAGCAGCATTGGTCACTACAACCAGTGCTGTCTTTGGGCACTGACCATGGTACATTGTTAAGTGTGTGAAGTGAAATTATATAAACCATACCTCCAGCAGTGTTCATGATTTCGGTGCTTTGGTGTTTCTCTTGGGCCTCTCAGCGGTGGAAAGGTTGGTGACCTCCATGGCCTCAGTGACTGCGACTGGCACTGTTTTTGGGCGCTGGCCACAGTACATTGTTGTAAGTGAGTGTGAAGTGAAAATACATAAAATGTACCTTCTGTGGTTGTTGCAATTTTGGTGCTTGGGTTTTTCTTTTAGGCCTGACAGACAGGTTGGAGACCTCTAAAGTGTCAGTTGCTGCAACTGGCACTGTCTGGGACATTTTGGTAAGTGAATGTGAAGTGAGATTATATACAACATACCTTCTGTGATTTCTGCGGCTTCTGCCCTTGAATTTTTCTAGGCATGGCAGTGGAAATGGTTGGAATTGCCACAGTGGCGAAGGTGAAGATTGTTGCGCAGTATTCTCACACTCTAGTCCACCAACCTTTCATTCACAGTGACGGACAGTACAGATATCATACAGCAAGCCCTGGCATCAGTCATGTTCCATGTTTTCGATGTTTGTCTCCTTCCAGCAATATCGTTCACCATTCATCCTCCATGATGTTGAGCCTTTTCAAGGCTCGTTCTCAGCCACCTAACATGGTCATATCTACACTGATCATCTTAGTGCGTCACACATCATCATCTCCAGTCTCCACTCATTCCTTCTGCCCCACTCACATCTCTCTCAGCAAGCTTACAACTACGACAAGAGGAACTGCTAAGCATCAGAGAGCTTGAAGTAATGTAGCCTTGCAGTGTGATCATTGTTCTTTTCTAGTTTTGAGCAGCGATCGATGCCACTTATAATTCATGATTCAATACCAATTGCTTCCCCTGCAGTAACATCAACACTGTGGATATCACCACCCAGGATTCTCTTGACGATCATTTCTATGATGGTTCACACCCATGCCATTATCACTGACTTGGGCTTTTGGGGGAAGGTGTCAACTTGATATCGCTGTATCACAAGCAACATCAATTGTGGTTAATGACGTTCTCACCAGACAGGACCTCAGAGTCATGGGATTGGACTACAGTGGGTCAAAAAAGTGTCCCAATGTTTGTGCATTTTTAAGTAATTAGACAATAGCAAGTCAGGACCTACCTGGCCAATAATGCTACAGGGACATGTCTGGAAGTGCTGCATCAGAGCTTGAATCTGAGATATGTAGCATGAGAGTGGAGCCAATATGGGTATAATATAGTAACTCTAATCTTATGACTCATTGGAACACTTTTTTGACTTTGTATTTAACCAACACTATTCTATTATTCTGATACTTTGTGTTGTCCATATTAGCTTTAATAACTGCTGGTACTATCCTAGGCATACTTTCTATCAATTTCTGACACTCCTCTTTTGCAATCTTTTTCCACTCTGCTGCACCTCTCTTCCATAATTCAAATAGCCCCTTTGAACAATCTTGATAGGCAGCAAGTAGTATTTTGAGTAATTCCAAAAGATGTTCTGTGGGATTAAGGTCTGGAGACTGTGCTGTCCATGATAGAACATTGATATCATGGTCTTCAAACCATTTTATAGCCATTTGAGGTATGCTTGGGATCATTATCTTATTGAAAGATAATGTCTTCTTTATCAATTCCTGACTTCTGCATGCTTTTGAGCAGACACTCCTCTAGAATGGAGATATACTGCTCTGCATTAATCCTTCCCTCCACCTTACAAAGAATCCCCACTTCATTCCACCCTATACAGCCCCACACCATCATACTTCCTCCTTCAAAATTTAGTGTACCTTTGACTTCTCTTTCTCCTAATGGTTCACCTGCCTTTTTCCACACATATTGTTGTCCATCTGACCACATTCTATTGATTTTTGTTTCATCTGACCAGATAACCTTCTTCCAGTCTTCCACAGTCCAATGTTGGTGCTTTAAAGCAAAGGCCAGTCTCCTCTTCCTATGAGCTGCTCAGAGAAGAGGTGGTTACAGCCTTGGGATTGGCTGCCTTAAGGGTCTTTATGACTGTTTTAGTGAAGAAAGGAGTAGAGATAATGGAATTGATGAACTTGGTGGCTTGGACAGCATTTGAAGCCTTGCCAGATCAAATTTAATGAACAATAGCTCTTTTGTTCTGTGGAGTAAGCTTGGAAGGACATCCCATTTTAGTATTTTTCTTATCTGGTATGTCCTTTTTTATGACATTGGCAATAGTAGACTTGCCAAGACCAATTTTGGAAGCAATGTCCCTGATAGATAAACCAAAAGTACAAAGAACAAGAATATTATTCTCTTGAGTAGAGGAGATAGGCTTTATGGTGATTATGTTGAATTTTATGATCTTGTTTGGGTTGATATATTCGAATTATATTAAAATAAGACTATATTATTATTATAACACTATTTTATTTAATAATATTTGTCAAGAGTAGCTGATAGTGTCTGTCTGACCACCCGGTCATGACAACAAGTGACATATATATATCAGAGACATTTTACAGTACCTGACTCCATTTCTCCCCATTCCATTGACTACTTAAGATGACAGATGCTTGTCAGCACACCTCAGTCTCTCTACCCATGACTGAGGTGTGTATTATCCGTCCTAGTTCTTATATCACTATGCTCATCTCATTACTTAACATTGTACAGGCTTATGTCTAGGTTCGTAGTACTACACAAATATAGTCTCTCTACCTGTGACTGAGGCTCGTGTCTAGCTCTCACCTTTTACAGGTTATGAGCCTTGCCTAAAGGATAGCGGCATCATCTTGCACTTCTTGTTTGAATTGACAATTCTCGGACATCCGTCCACCTATCTCACTCTCGGCTGACTCATGCCAATATTCAATCTGTCACACCTCTCATTGACTGTCAATTTCACCATGACATCATCTTTGGACTCTCTCCTGAAAACTGAAAAATACCCACACAAGAAGCTTACCCTCGACAGCTCCAACTATTCCCAATGGGCTACTGGGTTCAAAATGTGGGCTGGTGGGCTTGGACTATGGCCCTACATTAGTGGAGATGAGAAAGAGCCCTCGCCTCCTACTAAACTCTCTGACCCAGATCAGAACATCCTCTGGAAGGAGAAGCATGATGAGCATGTGAGGCTATACAAGCAGCGTTGGCTACTTGTCCTCAGTGCATTATCTACAGCCATAGATACCTAGGACTTCGTATACCTATGCGACATGGAGGACCTGAATGTCGGCTGGGAGGCACTGGCTGGGAAATACCTGCCTCAAAAGGCTATCCGGTTCAACCAGTACCTTGATTGACTCTTCACCATCCTGAAGGCACACGATAGCAACTCAATTGCTGAGATGCTCCAGAGTCTCGTTGTACTGAGATCTGATCTCACAGCACTCTCAATCAGCCCTCCGACAGCTGCAGCAGTGATCGCAGCCGGTGCCCCAGCCACTCCAGCCCCAAGTGAATACAAAGTTCCTGATGCCATATTCGTCCACATCCTGCTCTGCACACTCCCTGACTACTATGATCCATTCCGCCAAACCCGTATCAACAGTAGCACGTCCCTTGACTTCAACGACATTGTAAACTGCTTGAAAACCCAGGAACTCCACTGCACCAGCAATGGTGGCAATGCTGAACATACTGCAATGTTCTCTGGGCATCGAGGCACTGCAAATGGTCCCTCTAAAGGAGACCGTGTCCCCCCCAAGGGTTTCGATGAGTCAAAGGGAGATGGGTGGATACTTGGATGGCGTCCAAAGTGCAGACACTGTGCCAAAGCTGGGCACATTTGGCTGCAATGTCGTGCCCCGCCTCTCAAAGGACAAAAAGAACTCGAAGTCAGCCACACCTCTTTCTTCCCCTGCTGCTATTGCCACTAACTTGGAAGTCTCTACAGCAGACCATCCTGATGACGCGAACACCATATCACGTCCCCCATTTATCCTCACTTTAAAAGAGCACTCCACCAATATCTCATCTTCCCTTGCTGTGCCTATGGGTTCCTTTCATGTAGACTCTGCGTCGACAGCCCATATGGAGCCTGATATATCATGTTTTGCCCACTATACGAAGCTCCATGAGCCAATCCATGTGAAACTTGCAGATAACTGTTGTTAATAGATTGTTTATTGGTATGTTGAGTACCAGCTTACCTAATCACACAAGTACATAGAGACACGTTAGAGTTACTCACACCTCAGTCCGTTACACTACGAGTACGTGACTGAGGTGAGACATTCATTTTAATATTCTAATACTCTTACTAACTATAGTAGATACACTTATTTATCCTTTAGGTTAATTTAGAGTCTGTTACACTATGAGTACGCGACTGAGATACACTTGTTTATCCTTTAGATCTTGTCCCAACGGTTCCCGCGCATCCTCAAACAAAGGGTTATGAGCCCTGCTTGAACTCAAGCTAAGCAGTAGTCAAGCAGAAACCTTCCACGTGTTGACAACATGTCAAACCCAACTCCGAGCTCGAGACCAACCACACAACCAAGTGCCTCAACAGCATATACAACGATGAAAGTGTCGCAGGGCTCCAGTCGTCTGTATGACATCCCATCTCTTGAAGATGACAGGTCAAATTTCCAGACATGGAAGTACCGCGTCATGACGGTTCTTGAAGTCCATAGGCTCTGGACCATTGCGGATGGTACCGAACTATGGCCAGATGGATCGAAACCTGATGAGTTGGAAGATTGGTTGGTCAAAGACCGAGAAACTCGTGCACAAATCACCCTTACCCTGAAGGACGAACCACTGAGTGGAGTCCTACACACATCATCAGCTGCAGAAGCCTGGAAAAAGCTCTGTGAATGCTATGAGGGAAAAGGGAAGCAGAGCATAGCTTACCTTATCGGCGAGCTATTCCATGGAACCCTATCAGACGACTCCCCAATGGAAACCCAGTTGAACGCCATGCGGCAGAAGGCCTATGTGTTAAAGTCACTGGGTCAGCCCCTCGATGACTCACTTGTGGCCATAGCAATGGTAATATCATTACCTCAATCCTATTCGACTCTTTGCACCATATTAATGTCAGCAAGCAACAAATTAACTGTTGACGGAGTCATTAGCCAAGTTTTAGTTGAAGAGAAGTCTCGCTGCACACCAGAAAATCAATCAGCCCTTGTTGCAAAAGCCTTGGACAAGCGAGCAGAGACTTTAAAGGCTGGTGACAAGAAGAAGAAACAAGGCAACTGCAATTACTGCAGGAAGCTGGGGCACTGGGAATGCGAATGTCGCAAGAAGAAAGCTGACAAGGCTAAGAACAGCGATACTGGGGACAAGGACAAAGGTGGGGAGAAGACCGAGCTGTTAGCGAAAGTAGCACATGTAGTCGGAGATGACGCACCATCACTACAGCTGTTTGTTGTGCACGAACTGAAACATGAGTCACATCCAGCAGAGTGGATTGTGGACTCCGGTTCATCAACAAGTATGTCATGTCGACGAGACTGGTTCAAGACATTCTGTGTGCTAGCTCCCACACAGTGCGTCATAATCGGAGATGGCCGGTCAATTGAAGCTAAAGGTATCGGAAGCATAGAGTTAGAAGTCGAAATCGGAGACACACAAACACAACAAACTGTTTTGCAAGACATATACTACATTCCTGATCTATGGTGCACGTCACTTAGTCACCGCTACTTTTGTGCAACATCTTTAGCACCTCGAGATTTCACCTGAATTCTTATCGCTCTTGCCAAAATGCTTGTATTTGCCCAAGGAACAAAACCTCCAGACGGATTTTGATAATACTTAAATTTGAGGGAGTTTTTTTTTCATGGAGGTCAATTTGGCGCATCCCTACAAAATATAGCTATACATGATCAAAGACTCTCGCTACTGTTTCGGGAACTCGTCTGTGTGATTTATAGCGTGCAGAACTGAATTGTTTGACCCGCAACTGAGCATCTCGGGTGGTAAGACCTGACCTGTATGCCTCCATCCACCGAAACATCCGATGCTGCCATAATCGGATCGTGTTGATGGATACAGATGCGAGTGCAAGCGGCATGTTCTTCTTCAATGTGTCGAATGTGTAATCACAATTGTCGCGAAGATACTTCTTAACCTGGCCCCAGAAAAATTCGATTGGGTTCAGCTCGCAGTGGAATTTGGGGAGGAAGATGCAAATGTGCCCCGACTGTTCAATGGTTTCCTGGACAAGGGACTTCTGCTGCTGAAAGTCAGGCTGTCGCTCGAGTACACGTTTGTTGCAACAAACAACATCTGCATCAGGGTTGCATTTGTCGCACCTCCCACGACAGCCGGACTTGTACAGGCCACGCTCGATAAGCACAGCCTTGATCCCTTTCGGCTGATTCGGAAATTGTGGGTGATCATTAGGATACACCATTGACTGGGACACAGTTTGCCCATTGTGGATATACCACCCATTGCGCAAGTGTGCTTGCTTCCCGCCAGGATTGACATTCATGCGCCAAACGAGAAGTGCATCCTCTGCATAAGCCGAGTGACCCTGTGAATTGTCGATGAGGAAAAGGGCTTGATAGCCTGCGCCATGGGCATGCTCGAATGCTGGAATGATTTTTTCGTGAAGCTGACAGTATCTATTCTTCAATAATGTGAATAATGTACATTGCGAGAAGCTTACCTGCTTTACGAAGTGCTCGCCTGTCCAATAGCCCGCGTGATTCTTGCCGTACTCCAGACTTTCTGATGCTTCCGTCAAATACCCAACTGTCGAACAGATAACGTCACTCTGTTGGATTCCCCGACCAACTCCTTTCTTCTTCAACCTATGTTCATCACCACAAACCCATGTCTTGTCAGCATCGTTGTTCGCCTGGGCTGTCATCTCATCATGAGGCACAAGAACAAGTCGGCATTCAACGTAATTCAGTGGCTGTGTCTCCAACTCCTTCTCGACATCGCCCACAACATATTGTACCAGGCGTGGCTCGCATGCCTTCATAAACAGCAAGAAAATATTCTGCCAGTATTCAATGACGTCAGGACGATCGTGACCATCGAAATATAGGCCTTTCTTGTGTGAGATATATCGGAAACCTTCGGAGCTGCATCCAACGACGAGCAGTGCTCAACGAAACACCACGTGCAACTTTCATATGGATGCGGGGAAAGAGTTCCAACTCCAGGTACTTCTTCAAACCTTTTGGCATCTCTTCATCAACCATGTGCTGCAAGTACTTGCTGGCTGCACTGTGAATCAACTTCCCACTGGTAAATTGGGCGAGCTTTTCAGGATTAACAGCCCATTTGTTGGACCGAAGATAAGTCCTGCACTCTCCAGTGATGTCGGGGTCACTGAGGAGTGAGTATACCTTGGTGTGGCACCCGCGACGAGATTTTGGCAGCTCACATGAGCTCACCCAGGCCCGAGTCCAGCTGCGGAGCTGCCTTCCACCCCATCCTGATGCAAAGCCATGTGATTCCGCAGCACGCTGGGATGCATCAGTGAAATTTCGTCCATTACGGACAACCAGAGCAAGATGACTTTGGACGGTGTGGGCTCGTTTCGCTTGGAGCCCATGAATCCCTCCCGCAAATTGAGTCTTTTTCGACAAAATGACCTTTTCAATGTCTCGTAATGCTGCTGCGAGGTCGTCAAGTTGCTGCTTCCGCTTTTCGGCCCTTTCCACACGATATGGAACATCAAGTTTTCGATGTTTCAGTGGCGGCGCCGTGGGATGGTGTGAAAATGACTCGGTGGACTCGGTGGTATCTTCCTCGTCTTCAGTATCCGTGGAGAGATCAGAGAGGTAGCCGAATATGTGAGTCAGGCTTTCATGAGGAGCAGGGTTTCCAGGCTGTTTCTCGACAGTAGGCTTTGCGTGAGCCTTTGAGGCCTGTGCCACCCAGTTCCGCATCATCGATACTTGTGGGTCATTGCTGTATCATCCGAGTCTGACTGTGAGGTTCAGGAGTCACGATAATGTTGTACTGGACACTCACGATTTTTTCGCAGTGATACGTTCCCTTTCACGGTCGTGCTGTGGGGAACATACCCACTGTAGGCCTGTATTCCGTGAATATCGAGGACTCTACAGGTGACTATCCGTATATCCTGCCCTTCATATGACGCCCATCCGTCTTATCCGACTCACCCGTTCGACACCCGTCTCACCCGTCTTACCCGTGCGTTCCACCCGTTCCATGCGTTCCATGCGTTCCATGCGTTCCATGCGCTCCATGCGCATCATCCGTGTCTTCCCACGCCCGTCCGCATCATCCGTATCTTCCCACGCACGTCCGCATCATCCGTGTCTTCCCGCGCTTGTCCGCTTGTCCATCCGCTTGTCCACATATCCACGCATCTGCACTTCCGCTCACCCGATCCATCTGTCCATGTCCGTCTATCCTCATTGGTAAGTTTTCCGATCACCTGTCACTATTTTCTTAAAGATCCCATTGTATTACGTACCCTTTCTGCTACTTGGACCCGGATGCATGTAGAGCGCCCTAAAATGCGGTACCTGTCTGCCAGGGCACTCCAGATCGCTCTCCCTACATATAGACAGGAAAAACATGTAGAATAGGATCGATCCAGACCCGCACTCTATTTCCCACTTTGTTTTCCTCTTAGAAGGATTTGCTATTCCGCTATTTTGCCAATGAACACTCCTTGACTCGCTCTGTAACATCCGCATTGTCCGCATCATCCGCATTGTCCGCATTGTCCGCATCTTCCTGCGCCCATCCGCATCGTCCGTGTCTTCCCGCGCCCGTCCGCATCATCCGCATCTTCCCGCGCTCATCCGCACTTTCTCGCATCTACAAATCCTCCATCCTATCTACGATAGGATTGACTCGGGTCGTTAGACAGAGTCTAGTTTGTGTTTCTCCTCGCATTTATCGAGGATCGCTGCCCAGTAGCAATCCCCTTGGGACGAGTACAAACCTCGCACCCTAGGAACTTATTGACTACCCTTAGCATCTATATTTTCCTCACCCACAGCGCGCAGCCTTCGCATTTCGCTGCGCCGTTCGAATTGAATTCCCGGTGTACCCCAAAGCCCTGTTGCTCTCCACTTTCCACCAATCTTTCATCGTCATTTTCGAGGCTGCACTGACTTCTTCGTATTTTGTCGGGCACCTTAGCGCCTCGACCTCAGCTCTTAGCGCCGTCAAATTCTGCTCCAGCTCTTCACCCTCAAATTCCACGACACTCTCATCACCATCAGACCAGTCTGAGTCAGAATCTGGTGCATAATCACTGTCTTCGGACCAGTAGCAGTTGACACTGCCTTCGTAACCACACTCGTTCTCCGCATCGTCGTCATCGTGGCCCTGCTGGTTGAGCATCATTGGGTTCTGCTGGGTGGTGTTTCGTGTGACGAAAGGCTCGAGTATGTGCAACTGCAGTTTTTTTTTTTTCGCTTTTCTGGCCATGATGAACTGGTCCTTCGTAACAAGGAATTTATTTGGATTCACCATCACTAGGTACTGCATGAAACGCGTAGCTGTAACTTGACCATAGCTATGCTAACATCGAAGCTCATCGAAGCTGCTCCTCCCGCCCCAGCCTAATTTGGACTTGGGGTTAGGGTTACGATTTTTTTTGTGTCAATTTGGCGCCTGCACGAAAGTAGCGGTGATTAAGTGACGTGCACCATAGATGGCAACCTGTTGTCAATCCCATGCTTAGCAAGCAAAGGATATGAAGCAATTTTTGGACAACATACCTGCACGATAACTCGCAATGGCTCGATAGCGGCACTAGCAAAGCGGCAACAGTCCTTATACATATTGAAAGGATGTACTTGCACTAGTGAAAGTGCTTACATCGTCGAAGGCCCTAGTCCGCTACTCAATGTGGAAGTACCCATCACAGCTCTCGCAGCCTGCACATACTCGTCGAAGGCAACATTCAAGACCTGGCATAGACACCTTGCTCATATCACACCCGAGTCGGTGAAGAAACTGTTCGAAAAAGACATGGTCAGAGGGATGGAAGCCTTGGGATCAATCACTCACGAAAAGCAAGTTTGCAAGCCCTGCCTCGAAGGCAAGCAGGCACGCAAGCCTATCCCAGATGAATCTGCTATTGAAAACCCCCAGGTCTTACACAGGACATATTCTGATGTCTGTGGACCCATGGAGACCACTTCACGAACGGGACACTGATACTTCATGACATTCATTGATGCCTGCTCACACCTCGTCATGGTCAAGCTCCTCAAGACAAAGGACGAAGTATTTGGACTCACCAAAGTATACTTTGAGCGAGCAGAGGCTGAGTTGGGTGAATGCGCAAACTATTTTTGCAGTGATGGAGGCGGGGAATATGGCTCTGGTGACTTCCTAAAGTACCTCAAGTCAAAGGGCATTCATCACAAAAAAACGAATGCTTACACTCCACAAGAGAACAGAGTCACCAAACGAATGAATCACACCCTTGTTGAATCAGCGCGAGCCATGTTAAATGACGCCAGATTGTCAAAGAAGTACTGGGGAGATGCCATACTCTACACAGCCCACATACTCAACATAGTGCTGACTCATGCCCTAAAGAAAAATTTAATGCCACACGAGGCCTTCACTGGCAACAAACCATCAGTAGCGCACTTGAGAATCTTTGGTTGCAAGGCACATGTGCACGTACCTGATGAGCGGCGTCAGAAGCTTGATGCGAAATCCTTCGAATGCATCCATTTAGGGTATGCCGATCACCAGAAGGCCTATGTTTGCAGAGGTCCAGTGGGCGCGTTATCGAGTCACAAGATGTTGTATTTGATGAAAATGACGATGGAGGACCAAGTCACGTAAATATTCAAATTGACGACACTGGAACCGAGCCAATTAAGAAAGGAAGGTGTCCAATAGAGGCAAAGGACTCACCAGTCGACCATGAGCCAATTGCAAATGATGTGGTCCATATAGAAGAAGTGCCTCATGACAATGAAGGCAATCTTGAGGGCTCTTGGGGAGACGACGGCAAGGAGACCCATGTTGAATCTATATCATCTGTAATACCTGCGAAGCGTCAGCCACGACCTATTGGCCCTCCAGTTCCTTACCCTCATCCAGTTCCCCCTCGCGAACTTCACCGCTCCAGCCATGCAAGGAAAGCACCAGTCCACGATGACGATCCTTGATACTTTGTCAATGCATATGACAAGTCCACTCTAAAAACTCAGCAACCAGAATCCATGAGCTGAAGAGTCTCTCAGCCTATTGAAGAGATTAAGGAGGAAACTAGGCAAGAAGGAAATACTGAAGAAAGAGAAGGTGAAAGAGAGGAGGAGAAGGATCCATCAGGGGATGAACACGCTTACCACGCGGATACTGCAGACATGAGTGACGACCCCAGAACATTTGAAGAAGCATCAAACCAGCCAGATGCAGACCTATGGCAGGCTGCCATGCTCGAAGAACTAAAAATATTTGAGAAGATTGGCCTATATGAGGTAGTGGAATGGCCAAAGGACTGGAAAGTCATCAGTTTGAAATGGGTATATAAGATCAGGCACGGACCTACTGGGGAGATTGAGAAGTACAAGGCACGTCTAGTGGCCAAAGGTTTTACTCAAGTCGAAGGCATTGACTACACCAAAACATTCGCACCCATAACAAAATTCTCGATGATCCGAATTCTTCTAGCACTCGCAGCAAAGTTCGATCTAGAAATCCATCAGATGGACGTGAAGTCAGCATTTCTGAATGGTGAGCTAGAAGAAGAGATTTACCTCGAATTACCCCCAGGATTCCGCGACTCACACGATCTAGTGTGGAAGTTGAAACGAGCGCTGTACGGCCTTAAACAGGCACACAAAGCTTGGTATAAGTGGCTCTGTGCCGTCTTCAAAAGCTTAGGTTTCTCGTGCTGTGAAACCGAATACAGTGTCTTCTACAAGATCGTAGATGGGACCCACCTGATTACTGCAGTCTATGTCGATGACAAGCTGATCTTCTCAAAGTCCATGGAATTGATCAATCAGCTGAAGAAACAATTGGAGGCTGAATATGAACTGACAGACCTGGGAGAGGCACGTTGGATCCTCGGGATGGAGATAATCAGGGACCAGGACAAGAAGACAATCGAGTTGTCCCAACAGCGTTATGTCGAGACCATTCTCAAACGCTTCGGCATGCAGGATGCACAGCCCGTTGTGGGTGAGGAAAATATAGATGCTAAGGGTAGTCAATAAGTTCCTAGGGTGCGAGGTTTGTACTCGTCCCAAGGGGATTGCTACTGGGCAGCGATCCTCGATAAATGCGAGGAGAAACACAAACTAAACTCTGTCTAACGACCCGAGTCAATCCTATCGTAGATAGGATGGAGGATTTGTAGATGCGAGAAAGTGCGGATGAGCGCGGGAAGATGCGGATGATGCGGACGGGCGCGGGAAGACACGGACAATGCGGATGGGCGTGGGAAGATGCGGACAATGCGGACAATGTGGACAATGCAGACAATGCGGACAATGCGGATGATGCGGACAATGCGGATGTTACAGAGCGAGTCAAGGAGTGTTCATTGGCAAAATAGCGGAATAGCAAATCCTTCTAAGAGGAAAACAAAGTGGGAAATAAAGTGCGGGTCTGGATCGATCCTATTCTACATGTTTTTCATGTCTATATGTAGGGAGAGCGATCTGGAGCGCCCTGGCGGACAGGTACCGCGTTTAGAGCGCTCTACATGCATCCAGGTCCGAGTAGCGGAAAGGGTACGTAATACGACGGGATCTTTATGAAAATAGTGACAGGTGATCGGAAAACTTACCAATGAGGATAGATGGACATGGACAGATGGATCGGGCAAGCAGAAGTGCAGATGTGTGGATATGTTGACAAGCGGATGGACAAGCGCGGGAAGACACGGATGATGCGGACGTGCGTGGGAAGATACGGATGATGCGGACAGGCGCGGGAAGACACGCATGATACGCATGGAACGCATGGAACGGGTGGAACGCACGGGTGAGACGGGTGAGACAGGTGTCGAATGGGTGAGTCGGATAAGACGGATGGGCGTCATATGAAGGGCAGGATATACGGATAGTCACCTGTAGAGTCCTCGATATTCACGGGATACAGGCCTACAGTGGGTACGTTCCCCACACCGTTGCTACACCTATGGACCCAAACATGAAGTTAGTCAAACGAGAGAGCGCAGAGGTAGAAGTCAAACCTTATCAGAGTGCGCTTGGCGCATTGATGTATGCCATGCTTGCAACATGCCCAGACCTTGCATTCGCAGTGGGCACATTGAGCAAGCACTCTGCTACTCCAGGGGACAAACACTGGAACACACTGAAGCGTGCATACCGTTATCTATGCAAAATGTCAAACAAACAACTCGCCTTCAGAGGAAATGGAGAGACGAGCCCACGCGGTTTTGTAGATGCGGACTGGGCATCGGATGCCAATGATCAACATTCGATAACAGGTCATGTTTTCTTAATGGTGGGCGGCGCTGTAAGCTGGCAGTCGAAAAAGCAAGACTCTGTGGCACTATCCAGCACTGAGGCTGAATATATGGCGGTGGCATCAGCAACAAAGGAAGCAATATGGATAAATACCTTTCTGGATGAACTGCAATTCCCCCAATCCCAGAAAACCCTCCTTCTCATTGACAACCAATCTGCTATCACCCTCACAAAGAACACCGTATTCCACAGCCATACGAAACATATCACAATCCATTATCATTTCATCCGCAAGAAGGTTGATGCCGGTGAAATCGAACTCGAATACGTCCCTACGAATGCCCAGGTTGCAGATGTTTTGACGAAGCCGTTAGGGAGAGAGAAGCATGAACGTTTTGTCGAGGGAATGGGAGTGATTAGTATCTGATAACTCGCCGAGTGGGCGTGTTGTTAATAGATTGTTTATCGGTACATCGAGTACCAGCTTACCTAATCACGCAAGTACATAGAGACATGTTAGAGTTACTCACACCTCAGTCCATTACACTATGAGTACGCGACTGAGGTGAGACATTCATTTTAATATTCTAATACTCTTACTAACTATAGTAGATACACTCGTTTATCCTTTAGGTTAGTTCAGAGTCCGTCACACTACAAGTACGCAACTGAGATACACTTGTTTATCCTTTAGATCTTGTCCCGATGGTTCCTGCGCATCCTCAAACAAAAATAACCATGTGGTCCTGACCCCTGGCTGGGGAACTGTGAAGCTTGCCCTGCGATACGAGGCATCCTTAATGGAACGAGTCTTTGACTTCCTTCATGTCCCTGACTTGCGGTGCACCCTCATTTCTGTGTCATGTCTTGTGTCTGAGCATATCTCCTTTGTATCTTCATCAAAAGGGGGCATGCTCCATGCCAAAGATGGCCATGGTCTGCCGCTCACTCATGTCCACCCCCAAAATGGCCTATACCTGCTCAACACCACATATGCCACCATGAATGCTGCCACATCAGCAATGCTTGTGAAGTCATCACCCACTGCCACATCCCTGAATACCTGGCATCGGAGGTTAGGTCACACTGGTTTCTCAATGGTGCTGAAGACCAGTGAACATGTTGAGGGACTCTCTATCAACCCCACATCACTGCTTGATGTTGGCGATGGTGCTGATTCAATTCATTGTGTGTCCTGCATCATGGGCAAGCACAAACAGTCACCCTTTCCTCTTGTTGCACGACATGCCTCTGCCCCTGCTGAACTTATACACTCTGATGTCTGGGGACCCATGAACATTACCTCATCAACAGGTGACTCGTACTTTGTCGTGTTCACGGATGACTACACATGCTACTTGCTAGTCTACCTCATGCAGGCCAAGTCTGAAGTCTTTGAGCGCTTCAAGGAGTTTGTTCCATGGATGGAGATGCAATCTGGGGGCCGCATCAAGCACCTTCATAGTGACAATGGTGGGGAGTATGTGTCAAGGGAGTTCCTTCAGTATTTGATGGTACACGGTATTGAGCATGAGGTTACCATGCCCTACACCCCCCAGCAGAATGGTGTCGCTGAGTGTGGTCATCAGACTGTCATGACTCATGCACTCAGCTGCCACCACCAGAGTGGATTTCCATGGTCCTTCTGGGTTGGGCAATCCTGAACTCTGTGCACATCAAGAATGTCCTTCCCTCGTCAGCCCTTAGTGGTCGCACTCCCTTTGAGGCCTTTTATGGCTGCAAACCCGATGTCAGCTACCTGCGCCCTTTTGGGTGCCTTGCCTACTCCCACATCTCTGATGATACCCGTCGGAAGTATGAGTTTGTTTCCTGCTGTTGCTTCTTGCTGGGTCATGTGCGGAATGCTGGCTATATCCTCTGGGACCTGTCTGCCAAGCGCACCATTTAATCTCGTCATGTGCACTTTGATGAACACGTGTTCTATGGTGACCCTACCTTGTCTCCCCTATGCCTGCCCATTGATGATACTGACTCTGCACCCGCTGTTAGTTTTTCAGTGGGAGGCGCTCCCTCACCTGGTGTGCCACCATCTGTGACCCCTGCTGTCCCAGTTGTGCCACAGGTGTCAGCGGGAGGATGTGATGATAACCCACCAGATCGCAATGACAACCTCCCAGATGCACCAGCACCTCTACCTGATGTACCAGCTCCACAAGTGCCTCTACCTGACATACCAGCTCCACACTGAAGTGCACGCCCATGTCAGCAGACCCAATTTGGCCACACCACCTCCAGTGGACTTAGTGCTACAGCCATACCTGCTAAGCATGTCCCTGTATCTGAGCATTGGACTCATGTTCCAGTACATCCAGAACAGGTACCAGACCCCACACTGCCCAATGAATCTGCCATGCACACCTTGACAGATGCACCTGCCACTCCTATGCCACCAAAACCCATCATACCGGACTCAATCAACAAGGCACGATCCCTACCTGAACGGCCACTATGGTTGAATGCCTGCAAGTCAGAGTTACAGTCCATGCGAGACTTAAAGACTCACCACCTGGTGCCACTTCCAGAAGGAAGAAAGGCAATTGGGTCCAGATGGGTATTCTTGCTGAAGACAGATGAGGATGGCAATATCACTCAGCACAAAGCTCAATTAGTTGTGCAGGGGTATACTCAAGTTGAGGGGATCGACTACACAGAGACTTTCACAGCTGTGGCTAAGTACAACACTGTTCAAATTCTCCTCGCGCTCGCAGCAAAATTCGACCTCGAGTTAGATCAGATGGATGTACAAACAGCATTTCTTAATGCTGAGCTCAAGGAGGACATATACCTCAAACAACCTGCTGGGTTCGAGGATCTGGAACACCTGGACTGGGTATGGAAGCTGGAGAAAGTGTTATATGGGCTGAAGCAGGCCAGCTACGAGTGGAATCAAACGCTTGATGAGTACCTGTGGAAGGAAGGTTTCAAATTTGTCTGAAGCAAGGCTGATCACAGCCTATATGTCCTCCATGAAGGGGACAAGGTCATTTGGCTTGTTGTATATGCCGACGACATGCTTGCCACATCAAACTCTCATGACTACCTGAACAACTTCAAAGTACGGCTCAAGCAATGTTTTGACTTGGCAGACCTCAGCCCCGCTAGACACTTCCTCAGCATGCACATCACGCGTGATCGCGAGAAATGCCTTCTCTCAATCAGCCAAAAAATCTACCTGGAGAAAATCCTAGAGAATGTTGGGATGTCTCAGTGCAACCCAGTCAGTACCCCCATGACTCCTGGGATTGCACTCCAGAAGGCCACTTGTGCTCCTACTGAAGACGAAGCAATTGCCATTGCATCCATCCCCTATCATCACACAATCAGCAAACTCAACTATGCCATGAGGACTACTCGTCCTGATATTGCATTCACCATCTCGTGTCTCTCTCGCTACATGGAGAACCCCAGAATTGATCATCACTGTCAACTCAAACACCTGCTCAGATACATCTGTGGCACGACAGACCTAATGCTTGTCTTTGGCTCCACCGATGACAACCTCATTGGTCACTCTGACTCTGACTATGCTGCAGACCGTGATGACAGCAAATCAACCAGTGCCTACATATATCAACTATTTGGTGGTCCTGTTAGCTGGAAGGCCCAAAAGCAGTCCATTGTTGCAACGTCAACAATGGAACCAGAGTACATTGGGCTCTCAAACACTTCACAGGAAGCGCTATACCTCATCCAATTACTCCACAACTTCTGTGTTGACCCTGACCTGTATGATCCTCCTCTCCTCTATGGTGATAACCAGGCCAGCCTTGCACTTTCCAAGAACCTGAAGTTCCACGAAAAGGTGAAACACATTCATGTCCATTACCACCTCATCCGCAGTCTCGTTGACACTAAGAAAATCAAGCTTGAGTATAAGTCAACATTGGAGATGCTTGCTGATAGCCTGACGAAGGCCTTACCATGTCCAGCTGTGGTGCGTCATCGAGAGAAGATGGGTCTTTGCCATCAGACTACACCGGATGGTCCGACGAGTAGGAGTGTCAAGAGTAGCTGATAGCGTCTGTCTGACCACCTGGTCATGACAACAAGTGACATATATATATCAGAGACATTTTACAGTACCTGACTCTATCTCTCCCTGTTCCATTGACTACTTAAGATGACAGATGCTCATCAGCACACCTCAGTCTCTCTACCCATGACTGAGGTGTGTATTATCCGTCCTAGTTCTTATATCACTATGCTCATCTCATTACTTAACATTGTACAGGCTTGTGTCTAGGTTCGTAGTACTACACAAATATAGTCTCTCTACCTGTGACTGAGGCTCGTGTCTAGCTCTCACCTTTTACAATATTAGGCATGAATAATCTGATTTTGTGATTTTAACACAAAGTCAAAAAAGTGTCCCAATGAGTCATAAGATTAGAATTACCATATTACACCCATATTGGCACCGTTTCTCACGCTACATATCTCAGATTCAAGCTCCGATGCAATACTTCCAGACATATCCCTATAGCATTATAAACCAGGTAGGTCCTGACTTGCTATTGTCTCATTACTTGAAAATGCACAAACATTGGGACACTTTTTTGAGCCACTGTACATCCACCATGTAACATTATTCACATCAGTTTTTTTGCTGCTCATTCCATTCTGGTTGTCTTCCAATCAGAGCTTTGCATATCCATGCCATACAGCCAGGTCAAAGAGAAGGTCAAGGATGATTAAGTCATGCTCTTTGGGCAGAAGATCCTCAAACACAGGGAGGGCACACTGCATAATCATATTATAACATAGCTAACAAACAACCAATAAGATGTACCTGAAGGAGATCTTCAAAGTCTCTTGTAGTGAGTTTCTTCATAGAGGACACCTTACTGTGGAAACACCGAATGGTGCCATGTCAAAAGTTGGAACCATCCAATACCTGGCAACATGTCAATCAGACTAAATATGTCAGTATGTCATCACTTACCATTCATTAAGGTCTTGAACTGAATTACCTGCTGCAGCATGCAGAATTCACATAAAGTGAGTAAAAATTGCTTTCCAAACCCCAATTTTGAACTCATGCAGAAGGTCCACAACAAACAGGATGAACAAGTTGAATGTAAACTTGGCAAGTTTCTCTGAGAATGTGTTCTAGGATATGATCAGGCCTAGTTACAACAGTTGATAGATGTACTTACTTGGGTGGGCACCAAAGATTTGTCATTCAAAAGGTTATTCACCCAAGCACCAGAAACAGGAGCCCCACTTTCAAATATGAATGACCAAGCCTTTGCAATGTTATGGCATTGTGAGTGGTTGTCAGTGCACTGCAACTTGTCAAATCAGACTTCATTCCCATCTTCAGAACATCACCCTTCTTCACTAGACAGTGTGAACATGGGCATTGGCCTAGAAATTTGATACCCACAAGTAGAATTCTAGAGAATAGTGTCAGAATAAATAAAAATAAGGTTAATGTGTGGTACCTACTTTTCTGGATAGTTGGCTGAGTAAGTGAAAAACTGAAGATAAACCCTACAAGTGATGCTGTCCAAGTATTTGATGACAATACCATATTCATAAGCATCCATGAATTTATTCTTGAGGAGGAGCCTCCAGATAGCATGCATCAACTCCCACTTGTAGAAGGTATACATCTGGTCTGTTGAGGGATCTTCAAATAGGCCGATATAGGTTTCTTGGAAATCACTGGGGAGCTGTCTTGAGATATTCAGTGCCAACATTCAGCAGTTAAATGACATAACATACAGTTGGTATATAGGCGACATGGTGACATGCACCAGACATTGGCTTTCCTCAAGTATATTTTGACTAATTTTTTAAAAATAAAAAAAATGGCCACATTGAAACATCCCCAAAATTAATTAGATGAGTTGCATCAGACCAAAGCATGAGGGAGGTGACTACACATTTGAGATCATCATTGGATTCACATGGCAATGCATTGATCTCCTCATATGCCTTGAGCGTGGCAGGGGAGCTGTGAGCTTCCAAGAAGACTTGGACAGTCTTTTCCTCTTGGACCTTCCAGTACTGAGTGAATGGCATCATATTGAAGGTCTGGGAGACATTGTCCTCAAAAACAGTGGTGATAGCATCAACAAGTGTACAGTGGCATACTCCAGATATATCTAACTCAGGAGCATCCTCCTCTAATGCCCATTTCTGCTTCTCCTTCAGCAGACAGATCCTGACTGTTGACTCATGCCAGCCATATTCCTCCTGGAATTGTCATCCAAGTATTTGTCAAGCAGCTTTGACTCATGGGCATGTGTGACTCCAACTGCATCTTTCCTGCAGAAGAGAGGATTGTCAAAAAAGGTACCAAGGCGATCAAAGTGGGCAGCAGAGCTCAAACCTGTCCTGGAATGCTGCCACACCATCAAAAGCCCACACATTGGGTTTGTGAATGTATTGAACAGTTTATCCATCCCAACATCTGTGGGTGGAAGTCTAGCAAGGAACTTGGTGCACTTTGGGCCCAGTTGACCACAGTCAAGATCAGTCACAGTATTAAGAGTGGTGCTGTCTGTGGGAATAAGTGTGGGACAGGTAGGGTAGATATGACACAACCCCATGTCATTGGGCTCAGTCTTGAAAGGCACAGGAATTAATTCTACACTAGGGCTGAGGCTGGGTGACTGAGAGTGATTGGCAGCACTATTGACAATGACCTCTGGCTGCAGCCTGAGGTTGCTCACCATGCTGCTGGCAATTGGTGTCTGGCATGTCAGCAAGATGTGTTGCTGAACCAGGAAGGTAATCAATGTAGCAGTGTGGCATTCAAATTGTGCACCCAGAGCACTATGAGACAACCAGTGTAGGGAACATCCCCGCTGTAGTCTTGCAAACACACCTTAACACCATCCTTACCATCACATCTGCATATCTGCATGTCTACATGTCTGTGTGTCCATGTGTTCACACATCCACTTGTCCATTCACTTGTCTGTCCACTTGTCTGTCTGCTTGTCTACACATCCACTTGTCCATCCACTTGTCCATATGTCTGCAGGTCTGCACTTCCACTTGCCCAATCATCTGGCCATGTCCATCTATCCTCATTGGTAAGTTTTCTGATCACCTGTCACTATTTTCAAAAGATCCCATCATATTAAATACCCCTTCTGCTACTTGGACCCAGATGCATGTAGAGCACTCTGAACATGGTACCTGTACACCAGGGCACTTCAGATCCTTTTTTCCTACATATGGATGTGCAGAATATGTATAATAGGATCAATCCTTACCTGCACTTTACTTTCCACTTTGTTTTTCCCTCTTAGAAGATGACTTGCTATTCTGCTAATTCTGTAAATGAACACTCCTTGAATTTTTTTTTTTTTTTTTTTTTGAATCCAGTTTTTTGTCCATTGAGAGAGGATACTCTATGTAGGACATTATGTTCTAGTCTACAGCCCTGGTGTGAGGCTTGCCCCCACCAGTCTGCCATTCCTGCCAACCGTTTCAGACACACACTTCGGATGAGGATGATATGACTTTAGCGTTCTTTTGCGATGGTTGTGGAGTGACTGGCTATGAGTGATGATACACATTCTCGTCTGCTTAAGCAGAATGAAACAGAAATCTGTAGGGGGCAGATATTGGTGAGATGGTTAGTGGGTTGGCTGGGACCATTTTTGTATATCTGGCTGTTGCCTTGAGGAGAGGATTTCGTGTTTAGTGAGGAAGGGGTTTGTGATTAGGGTGGCAGGATATTGTGTTGCAGGGTTATGATAGAATTAGTTATCAGAGTCATTGGTTGTATAGGGTTTGTAATGTTATGATTTTCTGCATGGGTGGTTCAGTTCTTTCATTTCATGGGTTGCGGAATCTCACCGAATGTGGGCTTCAATCTTCGTGTTGTGTTTATGAATTTCATAAGGTGCATAATGGCTTCTGGATCTGTAAGGAGGTGGGGCAGGGATGACGTGTCTGTTCCTATTGCACACTGAAGGATGTGTCTTTCTCTTCAGTATCTCTCGCATTCTATCAGGAGGTGGCGAACAATTTCCTCAGTGCCAGGACAGTGTGGGCAGTGCAGGCTGGTAGCTTTCCCTATGCGGTGAAGATGCTTATTGAGTGGTGCATGTTGGGTGCAAAGATTTATGAGTAGTCCTGTGAGACGTTTGGGGTGGGGGGAGGAGAGTTTGATAAAGGAACGGTTGATGATTTGTGGGTCTATCCAGTTTGTGCGGCCATAGCATGGGGATTTAACCCACATGCATTTCCAGCATGCTTGTGTCTCTTTGCAATGGGCTTGTTTGAGGGCTGATATACTGAGGGGGAGGGAGCCGTGACAAAGGTAGTGTGGGAGTTGACCTCAACTGCTGTTATTCTGTCTGCTGGTGGCTGCTCATTTTGCCTCCTTGTCTGCTATTTCATTGCTGTGGATCCCTTCATAGCCTGGGGACCATCATAATGTTACGTCGAGTTCGGGGTGGTCTTTTTCTAGCTTGCGCATCATCCTGGCAAAGTTATCTGCTAAGTAAGAGCCTGGATTAGCTTGCAAATTCTCACTGGATTGTAGGGCTAGTGTTTTAAAGTCCGGTCTGGTCCGGTTTTTTGACCCTATTTTAAGGCAACCGGACCAGGACCGGTCTTTTTATTCCCACGATATCAAGCAACTGGACTGAAACTGATAAAGACCGATATATTTGGTCTTTTATGGTTCTACAACCGGTTTCAGACCGGTTGCAACCGTAAGGTGTGCTTTAGCAATGTACTACCCCTTCCCACGATTCCAACGGTCTAATTCTTGTATTAAACGGTTAAAATTTGAGTGAGATATGAGCATTACAAAAAAGGGTTCCCAAACTGCGCCCTGCATGTGAGTCAAATATGAAATGTGATTATCATCCTTAGGTTTCTCGACAAAATATGTGCTGCTAGTCAAGGCGATTGTATAGCTAGTCTTAACTTTTCAATAGGGTAAGATATAAGATTGATATAAGCTTGACAAAATATCGTTATCAGGCTTGTCTTTGAAAAATAAAAGTTGTTATAAGGCTTAGGTGTCTCAACGCTAATTGTAGTCCTAGTCTATGTGAGTCTATAGCTAGTCATATCTTGTCAAACACTCAAGGTTTGGGTAAGTTATAAGCCAATCTTTGATTTTCATGCTGATATCCTGTGATTTTTGCATCCCTTGTTTGAAATGCTCATATCTTTCTCATATCTTAACCGTTTTACACGACCAAACCACCGTTGGAATCCCCTGATGGAGTGCTACAACCCTACAACCATAACCCTAACCCTAATAACGGTTGCAACCGGTCCCAACCTGCAACCCAACTTTCTTCAATCTGAGGCAACCGCAACTGCAGTCCGGTCCTAAACGGTCCTGGTCCGGTCTGGGTCGCAGTCTTTTGGTGGTCTAGCAACTGGACTTCGAATCACTATGTAGGGCAGCCTGATTATCGATGGAGATGGAGATTGGGGATATGAGGTCTCATTCCAATGCTAGCAGTCTCACTGCTAGCATTAAGCCTACTTCTTCTGCTTCAAAGACTGTATGTTCCTTTTCTGTACTGAGGTGGAAATGGAGCACTTTTGGACGTGCTCCCACTCTGAATAGTACCGCTGCTGCTCTGATGTTTCCTTTGTAGCCTGATCCGTCACAGTATACTTGGATTGGGTCCGACAGGTTTTTGTGTTCTGATATTGCCATTTCCCTGTCCGAAACTTGGGTCTTGTAGGGGCAGGTGAGATACAGGGGATGTCTTGCTGGAGTGAGTGTTTCTATTTCGTCTGGGTTAATGGAGAAGAGATGTGTTAGATGATGGAGCGAGGAGCGGTGAGATGATACATAGTGCTGGGCAGCCCTCCTTACTGGCTCGTAGAGCAAGTGAGTTTTGGGGTGGGCTGTGAGGCGAATGATGGCTCGGTGGCAGATGTTCTGTAATGCGAGGGTGATGGGGAGAACATTAGCATGTACTTCGAGTAGATCAGTGGTGGTACTTCTCATGGCTCTGGTGATAGATAGTAGTGTGATGTGTTGAACTGACGATAGGCATTTTGCAACCCCCAGTGAACCTTGTTGTGGGGTGTCTGAACCATCTTTGAAGGCAGGTGAGTACCATAAATCAGTGGTGTATAGCATTTTGGGAATGGCGACTGCGTGGTAGATCTGGTGCATGAGGCGCATTGGTATTTCTTTCATTGTTGTTGATAGGTGTTTGATCTGCATTACATACGCTGTTCCTCTAGCTATCACGTTGTTTATTTGGGCTTTCCATCGTAGTTTGTGGTTGAGGATGACTCCTAGGAACTTATGAGTTGGGGATGGCTGGATGACAACTCCTTGTATGTTCATGTTTGGGCAGATTCATTTCCTATTCATTGAGAAGTCCATCAGGGCGAATTTACTAGTTTCAAAGCGTGAGTTGTGATTGTGTGACCATCCGAAACCACCCCCTTGTCGTTCTAGCATGTCTTTGAGGATTTTGTGTGTTGTGTTGAAGTCTTTGGCTATTGCCATGAAGGCTGTGTCATCTACAAATGCAAGTGTTAGTTCTTTGAGCACCTCTCTACCTTTCCTTTTCTTGGCTACTTCCACTAGGTCCGAGTTATAGATAATGTATAGTATCATGGAGAGAGGGTCTCCTTGACTGATTCCATTGTTGATTGGTATCCAATCTGATGTATACCCATTGAATCGTAACTGAGTTTGCCTATCTGTTAGTAACTGTTCCGTGAACTCGACCAGTTCTCTTGGGATTTTGCGCATCTTCATGTTGTGTATTAGGCATTTGGTTACTGCGTTTGGGAATGCTCCTTCTATGTCCAGGAACAGTACCAAGGCCACTCTGTATGATCACCAAGCATTCCTAATTGTTTCCTCTAGGAGGTGTAGGGAGTCTGTGGTGGACCTCCCTGGTCATCCGCCAAAGTGAGTATTTGGTAGGAGTTGGTGATGTTCTAGGAGGTACGTCAGTTGCTCTGCAACTACTGTCATCAGCAGTTTGCATGTAGTGTTGAGTAAAGTGATTGGTCAGTAGGCTTTTGGGGTGGTATAACTGGGTTTCCCAGGTTTGCGGAGTACAACTGTTGTGAATTTACACCAAGGCTCATAGTAGGTATGGTGGGAGAATACTGTGTTGAAGAGATGAACAAGATATGGGGCAAGGATTTTGCTACATTGCTTGAAGACAATGTTGCATATTCTGTCCGGTGTGGGGAACGTACCCACTGTAGGCCCGTAACCCGCAATTATCGAGGACTCTACAAGTGACTGTCCGTGTCATCCATCTGCGTCACCCATTATATATGCATTGTCCATCCGTCCCATCCGTCCATCATCTGTGTCGTCCGTTACCAGTCCATCATATGTCCGTCATACGTGTCATCCGTTACCAGTCCATCATACGTCCATCGTACATGCCATCCGTCCGTCATCCGTGTCGTCTGTTACCAGTCCATGTCATCCGTCCCATCTGTCTCTCATCCATTACCAGTCCATGTCATCCATCCCATCCGTCTCTCATCCGTCACCTGTCCATCACATGGAATACCCGCGGACCCATTGTATTACCTTTCTTTAGCTCGCGCATCTGCCGCACCCATCCTATCCTGTCCCATCTGTCATCCATCCTTACTGGTGAGTACCTATTATGCTCGATGTATCACTAACATGTCAATATCCCTTACGTTACACACGCGCGTGCTTCCGTAGTCAAAGCGGACCCCTATCGCATGACCCAGACCCAGTTGTATTAACTTAGGGTTCGTCGGATCACGATCCTATATATATAGAAGACAACTACCTATGATACTTTTACCTTTTGATAACCATCCCATCATTTCTGCTTCAAGAGTACTTCTCTAGTACTCGGCTCACGGTTCCTACACTCTGAATCTACTGTTTGACCAAATCTGAGTCATCCGTCCATCGCCCATCTGTCATCCATCTGACTAGAGGCAAGTACCAGTCATGAACCTGGTCCGACTTCACCCAGTCTTCGTCGTATAGGCTCGTAGTTCGTTTTCCCTCTCGTTGTTTCATCTGTGTGCTATCCATGCTTGACCCGCTTTTCTCGTGTGTTGTTCCTGTGCCCGTCCACACTTTCCACACTTGCGGTTTCTTCATCCTACCAAGTATAGGATCGACTCGGGTCATTAGACAGAGTCTAGTCTTTGCTTCTCCTCGCATTTTATCGAGGATCGCTGCCCAGTAGCAATCCCCTTGGGACGAGTATAACCCTCGAACCCTAGGATCATATTGACTACCCTTAGCATCTTATTTTCCTCACCCACACCGGTCCCAGCGCCTTGTATCCACTGAGGTTGGTGATTGCCCGAGTAATTTGCTTTGGTGTGAATGGCATGTGGTTGGTTATCAGATCTGGGTAAACTTGGTCAGCTGGGACTGAATTGTTGATGGGGGGGAGTGGAAATAGGGCCTCTGCTATCATTGCTCCTTTCTCTGCATCGGTATTTGCAGTGATGACGGTACTGTTAGGTCCGGTTTTCAATAGGGTAGGAATGCGGGTCTTCCCTCTGTCACATGGGGCCGAGGTGACATATTTGTTTGCTGTCCAGATGTTGTTTCCCTCGATATCTTCGAGCCATTCCAACCAATGCTGCTTCTTGGTTTCCATGATAGTATCTGCATATTCTTTCTTCACTGCCTTGAGCTCATAATGTGAGTGATGCGTGGGTAATCCTCTGTTTTGATAGGCTATATAATGCAGGCAGTTGACGTTTTTGTGAAGTTTCATAAGGTCGTGGGTCCACCATTGTTTCGAATGGGGGCAGGGTTTGGATCTCGGTACATGTTGGTCCATGGCTTTGATGATGGCATTGGTGATATGGCCTGCTGCAAGTTGGAACTCTTCGTCAGATGCTAATGGTATGGCGGGGTGTTGAGAAAGAAGATTGCTTAGTATTTTGTTGAATTTTTCCCATTCCACTTCTCTCCAATTTCTTCTGGGTTCGTCAGTGATTTTCGAGGTCTCAAGTTCTAGAGTGAGCTGGATGGGGATGTGGTTGGTTTTGGGTCCTCAAAGCGCCAGTTCTGTGCAGCATGAGGAGATGGTTTCCAGTAAGTGCTTGGTTCTGAATACATTGTCCAGTCACATCCAGTTGCCGGTGCTCGTTGATTGGAGGGTGGGGATGCCAAGAGGGAGTAGTTGGAGCATACCGTAGTCAGTGATCATGTCAATTAGTGGTTGGGCTGCTGTATAATTGAATAGGTGCTGGTTGCGTGGTTCTTCCCATATCGGATGGTGTCAGTTGAAGTCTCCCATCCATAGCATGTGATCTTCAGCTGAAGGGCGGAGTGTGGCAATGTTTCGTTCGAGGTGAGCGTTGAGATCAGTTAGCATGTCCTGTTTCTCACAGTCGTTATAGATGTTGAGGATTGAGCATTTGCTGAAGGTCCTGGAGATCTGTATGATGACAACATCAGATGAGGGGAATGGAAGTTGGGACCACGAGTTAGTATCTAATGCAGAGTTAATGAGAGTGATTGCCCACAAGCATTTCTGTGGGTGGGTATAATGGTGCAATGGGTATAGTACATGCCAGCGGTGGTTGGCTCTGGTATTATGAAGGAAGTTAATGTATGGTTCCTGTATCATGAGGATGTCCCATTCTGTGATCTGTGGGCTATTGAGAAGGGATTCCTGGGCAACCATTGAGGTGTTTAAATTTTGCTGCCAAATTTTTAACCTGATGGTGTTTGAATCCGGTTGTTCAGACATTAAGAGTGTCTGAGGTGTCCTCGCTAGTTTCTTCAGGTTCTTTGGTTGGAAGTGGGGCAAAGCGGTTGTTGGATATGATAGGAGATGGAGGAGAGGGGGTAGGGCTGGAGTGGGATCGAGTTTGGGTTTGGGGTGTGTGAGAGTGGCGGCGGGGAGAGTTACATTGGTATGAGAGTGTGGTTTGCATTAGGATTCGTGGGTTGGCTTCTGATGGGTGGCGTGGAACTTCGGATGGCAGGAATGAGGGGGTGGCTGATGGAAGTCTGGTCTGTGGGCGGGTGGGGTGTGCTACCTGTGTCCATGGGGTTTTGGTTGGGAAATATGGCATGCGGTTTTCTGGAAACTTGTCGTCCAGTGTTTGGCATTGTCGTTTGAATATTTCGCATTTCCTGCTCCAACTGGTATGGTGGTTGCTTCTACAGTTGATGCAGTATTCTGATTGATATGTGTTGCAGTTGAACGTGTGGTGTTCTCCTCCGCAGGTGCTGCATATGTCCTGGGGGGCTGAGCAGTTGCGTGCTATGTGTCCATAGCATTGGCATTTTGCACAGCATATTGGCTCCTTTCTATCCTTGCAGATTGGGAAGTGTTCATTCTGGATACATAGGCCATCCTTAATGATGGTATTGGCTGTGGATGCGTTGGATACTTGAATGAGTGCGAACACCTTTCGTTGTTCCTGAGTTCTCCTTGTTGGGGGTTTGATCTATCAGATTGACATTAGTGAGTTCGCTGGGAGGCCATTCTCCTGTTCTACTGTGCTGAGGAAGTTTTTGTTGTCTATCTGCATTTGAATGGGTAAGTATTCTGCTACAAGGGGGAATGATCGGTTGCAGAACGATACTGTTGGTCCAAGTTGTGTTCCCAGGGTTGATCTGCCTTCTGGTGTCCTTAGCCAGGCTGCCAGATGCTCATTCTCCAATTCTACTATGAGGCCTCCATTGTGAAAGGTGGTTACTGCACGGATGTCACCTGGTGGAGTGTTGTAGTTCCGGATGGTTGCCAGAGCTTCCTTGATCGTTTTGACGATGTTTTCGTGAGGTGTTCCAGGGGGGAACATGGTGCCTCCTGGTGATGGGTCTAGTATGATTTGTCTTGCACGAATGGCTGCTCTTGCTACTGCTTGGTCGATCGTTGGTGAGAGATGGGCAGCCGTGATTGAGCTGTAGGATGGTGCTGGGAGCTGAGAGTTTTGTGGGACATGGGTTCTGGTGGATCTGTCTGTTAGTTGGGTGGATAGGGTGTTGAGGCATTGCTGTGTGGAGTCGAGAGATGGTGAGAGAAGTTTCATTGCATTATGGCAGTCCTTGACTGATTCATAGAGAGCATCTGCTGCTGCTTCTATTCTCCCTGCTGCCGTTTGAACTTCATTCTCCTTTTCAGTTTGTTCCCATTCTAGTGCATTTTATATTTGCTCTGCTTGATTGACTGATCCTGCCATGGTTTTGGATGCATTGAGGACTTTCGCGATCTGTGGTGCCAGTGCTGCTATTACATGATCTATGATCTTGGGTGTCAGGGTGTCGACAAGTCACTTGGCTGTGAGTTCGGTGATCTCACAAGCTGTGTGCTTCTTCAGGATGAAGTCTGCTGCCCTCATAGCAGATGCAGCTGGTAAGGGAACACCCTTGAGTTGGGTGGCATGGAAGAGGACTGAAATTAAGTGGGTCAGTGTGTATGGTTTGCCTACATGGCATAGGAGGTTCTTGGAGAGGTAGTCTTCAGCGGTATCAATATTTGTTACTGTATTGGGGATCTTTTCAATTTCTTCTTGGGTTAGGGTGGCCCTACTGGACCGTCTAGTGGTTATACCTGTTGCTGGGGGTGTAAGAGCTCCATTACCGGATTGATTGATATTTGTATTATTGGTTTTCTTTGCTGTAGACATCTTTTTGGATTGGTTTTATTGTTTATTGGGTAAGTTGAGGGCTTTGAGTGCGCCTTAGGGCGTTGGACTAGGGATTCCAAGGACAAGGGCCACGCACCCAGGGCCAGTCAGCTCTTTTCATAGCTTAGTCAGCACCAAGGGCCAGAGTTCAGCGTGTCGATAGCTTAGCACATCATCATCATCATCATTTAGCCTGCTTTGCCATTGCTCTAGGCTCAGGCCGCTAGCCCCTGCTCCATTGTGGTGAACAGATCAAATTCGAACTTGCTCTTGTCATAAGCCCTCGCTCTTGTTTACAACAGTAGCCCTCAGCTTTAGTCATTTAGTTGCAGCCAGTGGCCCGATTAACAGTACCCTGAGAGAACCAAGCAAGAACGAGTTCAAACACACCCCATCTTACATTGAATCACGCCCGAAAGAGGCTAAGCTAGACAGCAAGTGTCCCTAAAAAGACACTTGCGAAGAGTAACAAAAAGGGCTGTACACAGTCATTATTTTACGTTGATCCTCACCGGAAACTGATGTTTCGAAATTTACAACCCAGAAACAGCTTGGGACAAGCCATAACCGCAGGATACTTAAGGGAAGACTCGTCATTAAAAACATTGCTAGCATCATCCCCACTAGACACGCCAGAACGTTCCCACAGCTCATCCCTCAGCAGCCTCGAAAACCGAAGCATAGTCCCTTTCCCTGAACTTGAAGTTCCTATCCTAGACTTTGGAGAACCAACGTACCTTGAACCTCCACCTCACCATACAAAGAAAGAACCACTCACCCCCATTTTCACGGTACTGAACTACAATCTCGACCTCTTCTTCGCACTCGCACAGCCCATAGCTAAAATGCCAGCCACAGAAGCTCCACAGATTTTCCATGGTGACGGGCGTAAAACAGAGAACCCAGCTGATTTTCTCAAATCATTCAACCATGCTATGAGACAGCAATCTATCTCCAGCAGTAGCGACAAGTTAGATGCCTTCAGAGACTACCTAGGCACGGGATCAGAAGCAGAGGTCTGGTTCAAAGCGCTAGCAGCATCAGATAAAGCTACGTGGACTGTGTTCCACAGCACATTCGAGATCAGATGGCCCCCAATTGTGGTCGCGAAGAAAACTCAGGTGGAATACGAGAAAGAATTGTTGGAGTACCTGCTAACGGACGTGGAAGTTGGAATGAAGACTACCCAGTATGATAGGGAATGCTGGTCACACGAGGCATGGGCAACCAAAGCACTGCAGCTCACATCTAGTGCAGGTATCACCACAAGTACCTTGATGATATGGCAGGTTCAAGGATGACTACCAAGTGTCATCAAAGACTTGCTAAAGAATGATGAATATGCAAACTGGGAAGAGTTTACGAAGGAAGTCAAGGAGCTGAAGGGTAGCAGACTCTTACTGCGCACAGACGTTGCATGTTTACAGCAGCGAAACCCTCAGAACCCCATCACCGCACTCCAGAATCAGTTCTCTCACATGTCCGTCAACCCTCTAAAGATACTGAACACGCCACTAAACAGCAACGTCACTTGAGTACCAGCACAGCAAGCCAGCCAATATCCTCAGACCTCCTTCAGCCATCAACCAACCACAGCACCTCAGCCACTCGTCATTACGGAAGATCTGAAAAATGCGGTTAGACAACTCACCTTATCACTCCCGCATCACCCCAATACCCCTGCAGGCCAAGCAGCCTATGTGACGCAAGTCGCACAATGGAACTCCAAATGGGGAGAAGGTACAAGGGTAATGCACGAGACAGGATATCCCCTTAAACCTGGGACAGCAGCTATCGCTTCAAGCGAGTGTTTCAATTGTGGCATGCACAGTGTCTTCTTAGATAGCAGATCTATGGAAAAACTTTACAAAAAGAATCTATCCAATAAACCAATACTATCTCCATGGTCAGCGATTCAGACAAATACCAATGACTGATAATGTGGTTGTTCGTGGGGTGGTAGGCAATCGGTTACCGAAGTTGCTAAAGATGATAGCAGATAAGATTGGTCAGCTGAGGACACAGACAAACAAGAAACAACAACAATAACTCTCAGAAATACTACTGAAAACTACTACGTAACGCCTAAGACAACTGGTCTTGTGTCCACTAAAACTACGAAAAATATTCTGTGCGAAGCTAACAACACTATACCCTCAAAGTGCCACTCAGGCTGGTCAGTGGATAGGACTGCTCAGTGTCCAGAGGACTTTCTAATACTATGACTCCTGCTGCAAAGAACTCTCTGCGAGTATTAAACAGTTTCGACAGGAATGGGCTAATTTGGCTTTCAGTACCAAACCCCTATCACTAGCTAAAGTCTTTCGACAGATGATCACATATTGCAGTTACCTATCTCCGTATTATATGAGTGAACGGACATGCATAATATCCCGTATGATACGGGCCAGCGGACCATGGGCCGAAGGTAAAAATATCCCCGACTATGACGGATGGGCCGGGAGTGTTATTATTCCCGATGGAGACGGGTGGGCCCATGTGGGGAATATGTAGAGTAGATGAATGGGCTGATGGTCATGAATATTCTATAGACGGATGGGCCAAGGTAGTTGGATATTATGTAGATGGGTGTACCAAGGTAGAAGTGTATCAAATAGCCGGGTATGTCAAGGGTGCTTGTTATCACATAGATGGGTGGGCCCAGATATATATCATATTAGACGGGTGGGCCAACGAATTAATATTATTTTGTAGACGGGTGGGCCAAGGGAGCGGTGAAATATTTATTATATATACGGGTGGGCCGATGGAGCAGTGAAATATTTATTATATATACGGGTGGGCCGAAGGTAGTCGTATATTGCATAGATGGGTAGGCCGACATGGGGGTATATAATATAGACGGGTGGGCCCAGGTGAATGATAATTGTAGACATGACGGAGCTCAGGTAGTTGTATATCATCCAAATCAAAGGAGGTACTAATTTTGAGTTAAAACTATGGAGTATAACTATTGTATCATACTATTGAGTATAGACCATTGTATTCAACTGCCGAGTCTCAACTACTGAGTACTGACTACCGACTACCGTGTACCAATGTGCCAAACATTTATTCGCTAGCCTCACAATCGAGCATTTCGATGGTGTATGATGGCAACCCACTGACAGTCCATTTCCCGTCATATCCGAGGCAACCCGCAGTTCCTGCACATAGTCCATTGTTCCCACGACACGACCCTCAGACTATTGAGTATAGACAATCATATTCAACTACCGAGTTTCGACTACCGAGTATCGAGTCCTGACTACCGAGTCTTGAGTTAAGACTATTGAGTTAAGACTATGGAGTATAGATCATTGTATTCAACTACCGAGTACCGAGTACCGACTCCCGAGTACCGAATATTGAATACCAAATAGCGAGTCTCGACTTAAGACTATTGAATATAGACAATCATATTCAACTACCGAGTTTCGATTACTGAGTATCGAGTCCTGACTACCGACTACCGACTACTGAGTCTCGAATTAAGACTATCGAGTTAAGACTATGGAGTATAGACCATTGTATTCAACTACTGAGTACCGAGTACCGACTCCCGAGTACCGAATAGCGAGTCTCGACTTAAGACTATTGAGTATAGACAATCATATTCAACTACCGAGTTTCGATTACCGAGTATCGAGTCCTGACTACCAACTACCAACTACCGAGTCTCGAATTAAGACTATCGAGTTAAGACTAAGGAGTATAGACCATTGTATTCAACTACCGGGTCTTGACTACCGAGCATCGAGTCCCGAGTACCGAGTCTCGAGTTAAGACTATCGACATTAGGCTATTGAGTTAAGACTATTGAGTGTAGACTATTGTATCAGACTATCGAGTTAGGACTATCGAGTATAGACCATTGTATTCAACTACCGAGTCCCGAGTCCTGAGTACCGAGTACCGACACCAATAAGACTATCAAATATATACCATTGTATTCAACTACCGAGTATCGACTACCGAGTCCCGACCATCGAATATTGAGTTCTGAATCTCGGGTCCCGTCAGGTTTTGGGTTTCGGTACTCGGGTCTCAGTGAAATGTATAAGGAAATACAAATTTTGCATGATAATACATTTTTGTGAGTTTCTGTGTGCAACATATCCATGTTTCATTCACCACAAATCACCGAGTCTCAAACCTGAACACCCGAAGCCCAAAACCCAAAACCCTGACATATATTGTGTAGTACCGGGTTTCGGGTTTCCCCTGACATTGTGTACTACACTCAAAGCTCAAAGATTGAGACTCGACACTGGTAAAAATGGATTTCATGTAAAATTTGGATGTCCTTACACATTTCACCGAGTTTCGAGCATCGAGTCCTGAGCATCAAGTGCCGAGTGCCGAGACCCGAGACCCGAAACCCGAACCCCTGACATTGTGTACTAAACTCGAAGCTTGAGGATTGAGACTCGACACTGGGAAAAATGTATTTCATGTAAAGTTTGGATGTCCTCACACATTTCACCGAGTGTCAAGTGTCGAGTGTCAAGTACTGAGCATCGAGTGTCAAGTGTCGAGTGCCAAGTGCCAAGACCCGAGACCCTGACATTGTGTACTAACCTGGAAGCTCGAGGATCGAGACTCGACACTGGGAAAAATGTATTTCATGTAAAATTTGGATGTCCTTACACATTTCACCGAGTGTCGAGTGTTGAGTGTCGAGTACCGAGCATTGAGTCCTGAGCATCGAGTGCCGAGTGCCGAGACCCGAGACCCGAAACCTGAGACCCGAAACCCGAGACCCTGACATTGTGTACTGAACTGGAAGCTCGAGGATCGAGACTTGACACTGGGAAAAATGTATTTCATGTAAAATTTGGATGTCCTTACACATTTCACCAAGTGTCGAGTACCAAGCATCGAGTCCCGAGTGTTGAGTACCGAGTCCCAAGTCCCTGAAACCTGAACTCCTGACATTGTGTACTAAACTCAAAGCTTGAGGATCAAGACTCAACACTGGGAAAAATGTATTTCATGTCAAATTTGGATGTCCTTACACATTTCACCGAGTGTCAAGTGTTGAGTGTCGAGTACCAAGCATCGAGTGCCGAGTGCCGAGTGCCGAACCCGAGACCCGAAACCCGAGACCCTGACATTGTGTACTAAACTGGAAACTTGAGGATCGAGACTCGACACTGGGAAAAATGTATTTCATGTAAAATTTGGATGTCCTTACACATTTCACCGAGTGTCGAGTACCAAGCATCGAGTCATGAGCATCGAGTGCCGAGTGCCGAGACCCGAGACCCGAACCCCGAAACCCAAACCCCAAACCCCAAACCCCTGACATTGTGTACTAAACTCGAAGCTCGAGGATCGAGACTCTAGACTTGAGACTCGAGACTCGCAAAAATGTATATCATGCAAATTTGGATGTCCTCACATGTGGAGTACCGAGTACCAAGACCCGAGATGGGTTTCGGGTTTCGGGTCTCGGTACTCGGTACTCAACACTCGGGACTCGATGCTTGGTACTCGACACTCGGTGAAATGTGTAAGGACATCCAAATTTTACATGAAATACATTTTTCCCAGTGTCGAGTCTTGATCCTTGAGCTTCGAGTTTAGTACACAATGTCAGGGGTTCGGGTCTCGGGTCTTGGCACTCGGCACTCAATGCTCATGACTCGATGCTTGGTACTCGACACTCAACACTTGACACTCGGTGAAATGTGTAATGACATCCAAATCCCACATGAAATACATTTTTCCCAGTGTCGAGTCTTGATCCTCGAGCTTCGAGTTTAGTACACAATGTCAGGGTCTCGGGTTTCGGGTTTCGGGTCTCAGGTCTTGGGTCTCGGCACTCGGCACTCGATGCTCGGTACTCAAAACTCGACACTCGGTGAAATGTGTAAGGACATCCAAATTTTACATGAAATACATTTTTCCCAGTGTCAAGTCTCGATCCTCGAGCTTTGAGTTTAGTACACAATGTCAGGGGTTCGGGTTTCGGGTCTCGGCACTCGGCACTCGATGCTCAGGACTCGATGCTCGGTACTCGACACTCGACACTTGACACTCGGTGAAATGTGTGAGGACATCCAAACTTTACATGAAATACATTTTTCCCAGTGTCGAGTCTCAATCCTCAAGCTTCGAGTTTAGTACACAATGTCAGGGGTTTGGGTCTCGGGTCTTGGCACTCGGCACTTGATGCTCAGGACTCCATGCTTGGTACTTGACACTCGACACTTGACACTCGGTGAAATGTGTAAGGACATCCAAATTTTACATGAAATACATTTTTCCCAGTGTCGAGTCTCGATCCTTGAGCTTTGAGTTTAGTACACAATGTCAGGGGTTTGGGTTTCGGGTCTCGGCACTCGGCACTCGATGCTCAGGACTCGATGCTCGGTACTCGACACTCGACACTTGACACTCGGTGAAATGTGTGAGGACATCCAAACTTTACATGAAATACATTTTTCCCAGTGTCGAGTCTCGATCCTCAAGCTTCAAGTTTAGTACACAATGTCAGGGGTTTGGGTCTCAGGTCTTGGCACTCGGCACTTGATGCTCAGGACTCCATGCTTGGTACTTGACACTCGACACTTGACACTCGGTGAAATGTGTAAGGACATCCAGATTTTACATGAAATACATTTTTCCCAGTGTCAAGTCTCGATCCTCGAGCTTCGAGTTTAGTACACAATGTCAGGGGTTCGGGTCTCGGCACTTAACACTCGACACTCGGGACTCGATGCTTGGTTAGTTAGATGTCTTCAGCGTGCAATATTGCTCCTACTATTTCTTGATGTTGTAGGCAACAAGTGTTCATCATATATTATTATGCTTACCTACGAATGCAATTGCTGTTTCATCGTTTGACATCTCGCAATTGATTAAAACAATTTCCTGCCTTTCCTCTGTCCATGCTTCACCCCAGTGATGTAACACTGTATTGGCATGGACAGTGGATATGATCCCCGAGCCTAGATGGGCTGGTAGTACTGTTATGTTTCAGTATGTGCAGTGTGCACGATGTTGAAGTAATGTACTCATTAGAAATATTCTGCATCCATCGTTATCTCTTGACAGGTCATATAATGAAGTTGATACCATGATGGTTAAAGCAAGGTGATATATTAGTATAATAGTTGTCATTTATTACATGGTAGCCTCGAGGATTATTATCTTGTCATTCATCTGATTCAAATGGTCTTATATAGATATTACTTTTGTTTGTAGTATTGGTTGGATAGTGTAGTGGTAACTTGGTCCCTGTTGCGTTGCTGTGCGGGAATTAGCCAGGAAGCCTACCGTTCAATTCCCCTTCAGGCCATTAATTGACACAGTTCTTTTCATCTTACCTGTTGACCACCTTATGGCATGATCATACATTTTTGCGAGTTTCTGTGTGCAACAATATCCATGTTTCATTCACCACAAATCACCTCTCAAAACCCAAACACCTGAACACCCGAAGCCCAACACAACACAGTCCATTTATCAAATTACCGAGTACCGAATGCCGAAACTCAAAACTCGAGACTCGAGACTCGAAACTCGTAAAAATGTATATTATGTAAAATTTGTATTTCCTTGCACATTTCACCGAGTGCCGAGTACCAAAACCCGGTACTACACAATATATGTCAGGGTTTCGGGTTTCAGGCTTCGGGTGTTCAGGTGTTCGGGTTTTGAGACTCGGTGATTTGTGGTGAATGAAACATGGATATGTTGCACACCAGGATTTGGTTTTCGGGTTTTTGGGCCTCGGGACTCGGTGATTGGTGAAAGTCAAACATGGTGTATTCAGGCTTTTGGGCTTTGGGCTTTGGGTTTCAGTGGTCAATGGTAGGTATATGCATGTTTTGAGTCTCGAGTTTCGGCACTCGGTACTCGGTAGTTGGTAGTTGGTAGTTGGTAGTTGGGACCCGGGACTCGATACTTGGTAGTTAAATACAATGGTCTATACTCCATAGTCTTAACTCGACAGTCTAATCTTGACAGTCTTAACTCAATAGTCTTATTGGTATCAGTGCTTGGTACTCAGTACTCAGTAGTCAAGACTCGGTAGTCAAGACTCGGTAGTCAAGACTTGATAGTCTTAACTCGGTACTCGGTACTCGGTACTCGGTACTTGGTAGTTGGTAGTTGGTAGTTGGTAGTCGGGACTCAGGACTCGATACTCGGTAGTCGAGACTCGGTAGTTGATTATTGGTGTCAGTAGTTGGTAGTTGGTAGTCCAGACTCAGTAGTCGAATATACACTAGGACTTCAATTAGCATGAATACACCTAAGCCTCACAATAACTTTTGTTTTTCAAAGACAAGCCTGATAATGAATTTTTGTCAAGCTTATATCTTGCTTATATCTTACCCTATTGACAAGATAAGACTAGCTATAGTATTGCCTTGACTAGCAGCACATATTCCGTCAAGAAGGCTAAGCATCATAATGACATTTCATAATTGACTCACATGCATGGCACAATTTGGGAACTCTTTTTTGTAATGCTCACATCTCACTCAAATCTCATTCGTTTGATACACATAAACCAGCCTGCTCATATAATATATCTAGCCATAGCCCACAAGTTTCATACAGATCCATCAAGTATTGAGCGAAAGGGAAGCAAAGTAACATATGTGTGAAAAGTAACAATTGACACCTATCACATAAAAGTCACATTTACATATGATATAGGTTGAACATTTCATTAAATATTAGTAGCATATATGTTACACTACACAAGGAACCTATACCACACTTTGCCCTGAGGGTGGAGGATGTGTGGAAGTGATATAATGGTAAAGTAAGTTCATGCCAGCATTAAGGTCCAACAACTACCCAACTGACCATTTTCGATGTTTTGGGTCTTTTGAGTTTCCCACACTCAATTTCTTATCTATTTCACGTCCTCAGCATTCAATTCTTGTTAGATCATTCTGTAATGTTAGGCCTATGATACTGAATATATTTTAAAGGCACTCCAGGTGTCTGATTATTAAATATCAATGTTTGGAAGGTATGGGCAGCTTATCAGTAGAAATAGAGAGTATATACACTAGCTCAATCCTCTGGCCTATTTTGAACTGATGTTCGGTATACAATGCACATATATATGCACCACTAATGATATATGAGCAGGCTGGATCATGTATGCAAGTGTAATGGAGTGCAACACATCAAAAACATCGAATTTATGATTGTATGTGATTTTATTCCTGTAGAAGGATCCTATACATATTTTAAAGTAACTAAGCCATAGATATACTAAGAATATGCATATGAATAGACCCCCTACCCTCCTTGAGGTCCGGTCCTACAGAACAAAATTTCACAGGGGTAAACAACCAGGAGAAGGTAGGTATACTGCATCACAGGGATTTGTCCTATGGTCCTGGGCTCCTGATACACTATTCCTACTGTTGAATGGATGCTAGGGATAAAGTACCGAGTATTAAGTCCCGAGTCCTGAGTCTTGAGTTAAGACTATCGAGATCAGGCTATTGAGTGAAGACTATTGAGTATAGACCACCATATCAGACTATCGAGTTAGGACTATCGAGTATAGACCATTGTATTGAACTACCAAGTACCGAGTACCGACTCCTGACTCCTGACTACTGAGTCTCGAGTTAAGACTATCGAGTTAAGACTATCGTGTTAAGACTGTCAAGTCTTGACTACTGAGTACCGAGTCCCAAGACTACCGAGTATTGAGTCCCGAGTTAAGACTATTGAGTATAGACCATTGTATTCAACTACCGAGTCTCAACTACCGAGTACCGAGTACCGAGGCCTGAAAGCCTTGTTCACGCGACACGACCCGCTGGTATTCCTGCGACCCGGTACTTTCCCGCGCATCGGACTACCCACTACCTATCAAGTTGAGACTATCAAGTTAAGACTATTGAGTATAGACAATCATATTCAACTACTGAGTTTCGACTACCGAGTATCGAGTCCCGACTACCGAGTCTTGAGTTAAGACTATTGAGTTAAGACTATGGAATATAGATCATTGTATTCAACTACTGAGTACCGAGTACAGACTCCCGACTCCCGACTACTGAGTCTCAAGTTAAGACTTTCAAGTCTTGACTACTGAGTACTGAGTCCCGAGTCCCGAGTACCGAATATTGAATACCAAATAGCGAGTCTCGCATTAAGACTATTGAGTATAAACAATCATATTCAACTACCGAGTTTCGACTACTGAGTATCGAGTTTCGACTACCGAGTATCGAGTTCTGACTACCGACTACTGAGTCTCGAATTAAGACTATCGAGTTAAGACTATCGAGTATAGACTATTGTATTCAACTACTGGGTCTCAACTACTGAGTACTGAGTACCGAGGCCCGAAAGCCCGAAAACAGAATCCTGGTGTGCAACATATCCATGTTTCATTCACCACAAACTCAAAACCCGAACACCCAAAGCCCGAATCCCGAAACCCTGACATATATTGTGTAGTACCGGGTTTCAGGTTTCGGTACTAGGCACTCGGCACTCAGCACTCAGTGAAATGTGTGAGGAAATACAAATTTTGCATGATAATACAAGTCTCGAGATACAAGACTTGAAACTCACAAAAATGTATTATGATGTAAAATTTGTATTTTCTCACACATTTCACCAAGTCGGGTGATCCGGGCAACCTTGTCCCAGAATATGATTCTGATGATGACATGGATGTTGAGGTGAAGGTTGAGGAGACTGACATGGCTACATAAATGCATAGTGATAGACGTATATACAATTTGTTTCAATGAATGTTTACCTCTGCCAGTCTATTTATCAAATCACCGAGTACCGAGTGCCGAGTGCCGAGTGCCGAGTGCCGAGTGCCGAGACCCGGAGCCCGAAGCCCGAAAAACCCGAGATTCGGTACTTGGTACTCAGTACTCGGTGAAATGTGTACGAAAATACAAATGTAAGATTATACACATTTTTGCGAATTTCGAATGTCTCGAATAACCAACTACCAAGTACCGAGTCCCGAGTCCCGAATCTCGGGTTTCGGGACTCGGGACTCGGGAGTTGGTGATTCGAGACATTCGAAATTCGAAACATACATTTTTACAAGTTTCAAATCTCAAATCTTGAGTCTGGAGTCTCGAATCACCAAGTACTGAGTCCTGAGTACCGAGTACCGAGTCCCGAGTCCTGAAACCCGAGATTTGGGACTCGGGAGTTGGTGATTCGAGACATTCGAAATTCAAAACATACATTTTTACAAGTTTCGAGTTTCGAGTTTCGAATCTCAAATCTTGAGTCTGGAGTCTCGAATCACCAAGTACTGAGTCCTGAGTACTGAGTACCCGAGTCCCGAGTCCCGAGTCCCGAATCTCAGGTTTCAGGACTCGGGACTCGGGAGTTGGTGATTCGAGACATTCAAAATTCGAAACATACATTTTTACAAGTTTCGAGTTTCAAGTTTCGAATCTCAAATCTTGAGTCTGGAGTCTCGAATCACCAAGTACTGAGTCCTGAGTACCAAGTACCGAGTCCCGAGTACTGAAACCCAAGATTCGGGACTCGGGAGTTGGTGATTCGAGACATTCGAAATTCAAAACATACATTTTTACAAGTTTTGAGTTTTGAGTTTCAAATCTCAAATCGTCTCGAATACCGAGTCCCGAGTCCCGAATCTCGGGTTTCGGTACTCGGTACTCAGTACTTGGTACTTGGTACTCAGGACTCGGTACTTGGTGATTCGAGACTCCAGACTCAAGATTTGAGATTCGAAACTCGAAACTTGTAAAAATGTATGTTTTGAATTTGAATTTCGAATGTCTCGAATCACCAACTCCCGAGTCCCGAATCTTGGGTTTCAGTACTCGGTACTCGGTACTCGGTACTCGGTACTTGGTACTCAGGACTTGGTACTTGGTGATTCGAGACTCCAGACTCAAGATTTGAGATTCGAAACTCGAAACTTGTAAAAATGTATGTTTTGAATCTCGAATCTTGAGTCATCTCGAATACTGAGTCCCAAGTCCCGAATGTCGGGTTTTGGTACTCAGGTCTCGGTGAAATGTGTAAGGAAATACAAATTTTGCATGATAATACATTTTTGCAAGTTTTGAGTCTCATATCTTGTATCTCGAGACTCGAGTTTTGAGTTTTGGCACTCGGTACTCGGGTGATTCGATACATGGACTGTGTCGGGCTTCGGGTGTTCGAGTGTTCAGGTTTTGAGACTCGGTGATTTGTGGTGAATGAAACATGGATATGTTGCACACCGAAACTCACAAAAATGTATTATCATGCAAAATTTGTATTTCCTTACACATTTCACCGAGTGTGAGTTTAGTACACAATGTCAGGGGTTCGGGTTTCATCAGGGGTTCGGGTCTCGGCACTCGGCACTCGATGCTCAGGACTCGATGCTTGGTACTCAACACTCGACACTCGGTGAAATGTGTAAGGACATCCAAATTTTACATGAAATACATTTTTCCCAGTGTCGAGTCTCGATCCTCGAGCTTCGAGTTTAGTACACAATGTCAGGGGTTCGGGTCTCGGGTCTCGGCACTCGACATGTAAGGACATCCAAATTTGCATGATATACATTTTTGCGAGTGTCGAGTGTCGAGCCTCGAGCTTCGAGTTTAGTACCAAGTACCTCGAGTCCCGAGTGTCAAGTACTGAGTACCGAGACCCGAGACCCGAACCCCTGACATTGTGTACTAAACTCGAAGCTCGAGGCTTGAGACTCGAGACTCGCAAAAATGTATATCATGCAAATTTGGATGTCCTCACATGTGGAGTACAGAGTACTGAGACCTGAGATGGGTTTCAGGTTTCGGGTCTCGGGTCTTGGGTCTCGGCACTCGGCACTCGGCACTCGGCACTCGACACTCGATACTCAGTGAAATGTGTAAGGACATCCAAATTTTACATGAAATACATTTTCCCAGTGTCGAGTCTCAATCCTCGAGCTTTGAGTTTAGTACACAATGTCAGGGGTTCTCGAGTCCCGAGTCCAGTACAGAGTACCGAGACCCGAACCCCTGACATTGTGTACTCAACTCGAAGCTCGAGGATTGAGACTCGAGACTCGCAAAAATGTATATCATGCAAATTTGGATGTCCTCACATGTGGAGTACCGAGTACCGAGACCCAAGATGGGTTTCGGGTCTCGGGTCTCGGCACTCAGTACTCGACACTCGACACTCAGTGAAATGTGTAAGGAGATCCAAATTTTGCATGACATACATTTTTCCCAGTGTCAAGTCTTGATCCTTGAGCTTCGAGTTTAGTACACAATGTCAGGGGTTTGGGTCTCGGGTCTTGATACTCGGTACTCGATAGTTGGGACTCGATAATCGGTACTTGATACTTGATACTCGGTACTCGGTACTCGATACTCAATAGTTGGGACTCGATACTCAGGACTCAATACTCGGTAGTCGGTAGTCAGTGCTCGGTAGTCGGGACTCGGTACTCGGTGAAATTTGCAAGTGGAGTCTCGAGTTTTTGGTCTCGAGTTTCGGCACTCGGCACTCGATACTCGGTAAGGACATCCAAATTTTGCATGACATACATTTTTGCCAGTGTTGAGTCTCGAGTCTCAAGTTTTGAGTTTAGTACAGAGAAACCCGGTACTCCACTATATTTCAGGGGTTCGGGTCTCAGGTCTCAGGCCTTGGCACTCGACACTTGGTTAAATGTGTAAGGACATCCCAATGTTACATGATACACATTTTTGTGAGTGTTGAGTGTTGAGTGTCGAGTTTTGAGTGTCGAGTGTCGAGTTTCGAGTCTCAAGCTTCGGCACTCGGCACTCGGCACTCGGCACTTGGCACTTGGCACTCGGTACTCGGTGAATCAATAAATGGACTGTGGCGGGCCTCAGGCTTTGGGTGTTTGGGTTTTGAGACTTGGTGATTTGCGGTGAATGACACATAAATATGTTGCACACCGGGATTCGGCTTTCGGGCGTTCGGGCCTTGGTGATCGGTGAATGTCAGACATGGTGTATTCAGGCTTTCGGGCTTCAGGTTTCGGTGGTCGATGGTAGGTACCATGTGTTCGATTCTCTGGTGCCTACATCAGCACACTGATTTGTTTGTTATCCAACTATTTAAGCCCAGTTATGTTTATTGCACTCATTTACCTGTGCCCACCCGTGTATATAATAACAACTACCTCGGCCCACCCGCCGATATAATATGTATCACTACATCAGCCTATATGTGGATATAGTATACCAATGCCTCGTGCACCCATGTACACAATATCTCACTACGTCGGCCCACTCGTCTATGTAATATACCCCTACACCGGCCCACCCATTTATGTAATATACCCCACGCCGGCCCACCTGTCTATGTAATATACCCCATGTCGGCCCACCAGTCTATGTGATACACAGCTACATCGGCCCACCCGTCTATGTGATACACAGCTACATCGGCCCACCCGTCTATGTGATACACAGCTACATCGGCCCACCCGTCTATGTGATACACAGCTACATCGGCCCACCCGTCTATGTGATACACAGCTACATCGGCCCACCCGTCTATGTGATACACAGCTACGTCGGCCCACCCACCTGTGTAATATACTACCACATCGGCCCACCTGTCTATATAATAAATATTTCACCTCACCCTCGGCCCACCCGTCTATCTAATATACCCCTATGTCGGCCCACCTGTCTATGTAATAAATAATTTGCCTCACCCTCGGCCCACCCGTCTATCTAATATTTCCCCACGTCGGCCCATCCGTATATATAATAAAGATTTCACCACTCCCTTGGCCCATCCATCTACAAAATAATACTAATATGTCGGCCCACCTGTCTATATAATAATATTTGCTATACATCTCTCCTCAGGTCTATAATATATGTCAATCCTACTTTACATATTACCCACATGGGCCCACCCATCTCCATAATAATATTTCTCCCGGCCCATCCACCATTGTTGATGATATATATAACATCAGCATAGATGGGCCCACCCGTCTCCATCGGGAATATACATAACATCGGCCCATAATCCGCTGGCCCGTATTACACGGGATATTATGTAGGTCGGGTGACCCGTATAATATGGGATTTGTCACTGAAGGGGCTCAGATGATACCCTAATACACTACCACACACAGGTGTGTCCGGTCAAGTATATGTCTTAGCAAGCTATAGATCCCCCCACTAAGCTACTCTGAGTCTTAGATGGCAGAAAGAGATCAACACAGAAAATTTCACGATAGGTTTGACCTAAACATGAAGAATAATGAAGGAATAAAAGAATGAATTTCAAGGTCACCTCGGATGATGATGATGATGAAGGAAATGGTGTCACTCAAGCTCACTGTCTCACACAGCTATCTCAAACTTTCTCACAGTTCTCACTGTTGTCTAGCTTAAGTTATGCTTCACACCTTACACTCAAGCTTCGAACTAAATCTTCTGGGTAAATCTTATTTTTATTCGAGGCAAAACTTGAGTCCTTATATACACAAAATTGGTGGCTGTGCTATGGCTAATTCTAGGAGTCATTTCGAGTCATTATGAGTCATTATTTGCGGCTATGCGCTGAAATATAGGTAAATGAGTCAACTCGAGTCATACTGAGTCAGAAGGAGTCAAAATGAGTCATAGTGAGTCATAGTGAGTCAGAGTGAGTCATAACATTTCTGACTCTTAGTGACTAGGCTCGAAAGAGCTTACATAAGCTAGATATATTCATGATTTGTTGAACCAATTAAAAAAAAAAAGACTTGTGGGAAAAAAAATGTATTTTGAGTATTACACTAGATTTAGCAGGGTAACTTAAGTCGAAATATTTTTGTAATATTCCTAACTTAGCAGGGGTATTATAGGTAAAAAAAAGTTAAGTCATTTCGTCGAAAATTGGGACAGGAATAAAATAATTAAAAATATTACATCTAAGAAATCAATCAACTTTTGAAAAAGTAAGGTACAGTAATCGTTGAATAAAACTCATAGTGTATCACTGGTAAGGTAAGTAGCTATTAGGAAGGTGTTTATCAGTCATGTACTGAACTAGTTTGGTGCAGGTCAACGGACACAATAGTCACAACTGCATCCTACCAGCAGACCACCCAGAACGGCTTTCACACAAGGAAGCCACCTGGAGAGCAGCAGTAAGCAGAGTATTAGGTCCTTACAACCGAGCGACAGCCGCACCAATTTCACTCGTAGCCAATCCCAATCCACAATACTCCACAGCTTGGATCGAGGAAACTGTAGATCAGGAGGAGGGGAAAGCCAATGGGTTAGCGTAGAAAGAGGTACCACACTGACCCGGAATACCACAGATACCCAGACTGGAGTAGCAGTCCTCGCATGTGGAAAGGCACCGTGCGAGGACCACAGTTCAACATCTTGCCCTAAACCCTCCAATGAGCCGGTAGCTACATCTTCCACGCCCATGTTCCAGTCATCTAAATCCACTGCAGTCGTTGACCTGTACTCAGCGGGACATGTCACCACTACTAAGAATCAGTTGAACAGCGAAGAAGCAGTACCATTCATCCACCACATCTCATTAGAAGGACCACAAGGGGAAGCCATAAGGATTCAAGGACTATTTGATGATGGCGCCATGATCAGCGCCATGTGCACATCCATCTACGATAAAGTCAAACATCGATTGAATAATTGGAGCCAATCCACCCAGAAACTCCGAATGGCGAACGGAAACATAGTTGATTCATCCGCGAAATGGAGTGGTACCATAGACATCAATGGAGTGAGGACAAGAGGAGAATTCGAGGTCTTCAATAGTGGAGGCAGCTGGGGATTTCCTAGGGAAACCAATGCTACACGCCTTCAAAGCAATCCATGACTATGAAACAGATACTATCAGCATCTCGGATGAACGAAACTCAGTCATAATCAACAACCAGGTAGCACATCCCATCACATTGCGCCAAGCCAACAGCGGAATCAGTCTAACGCTGGACATCAAACAATGAGAAGACTCATGGGGGGGTATGGAAACACCCCCCCCAAGGCAAGTCATCCCAAGTGTCACAAATAGTGAAACAATCGAACCTAACCCCCACACTGAGTACCCAAAAATAACAGCCATGGGCCAATGGAAATCCACGTTCAAATCCCCTAGATCAAGAGAGAAGAACCGCCTGAAGCAACTGCAAAACTGAACTGTGAGAGAAAGAACAGAAGAGCGTGAAAATTTCAAGGGGAGTGAGAAGCTTCCTGCGAGGGAAGTGCAATCACATCCACCCAATCCGCAACTCCTTGGCGTTGACCAAATTGACTTCACAGTCCTGACAGCCATTAATGTCATTATGGACGAAACAGAGAACCAATTACTAGGAGACTTACCAGACCCAGCACCGTCAAACATCCCCCCGTCAATCTACACTTGGCAAACAGACCCTTTCAATATGGCATGAATAAGAGAAATCAAACGCCAGATCACGCTAGGAGACGACCTCACTGCGGAGGAACAAGAAGAGCTGAATGAGTTTGTAGCATCAAACACAGACGTCTTTGCACTATCATTGAAGGGAGTGCTACCAATACCAGACGCAATGATAAATCTCAACATACCGGAGAATGCGACCTTCAACATGCGAATCCATCAATGACTGCCAATGCCAGACCGATCGCACTTTTACAACGAGCAGATCAATGACATGCTAGATGCAGACATCATTGAACGAGCCCCACCTGAATTAGTCAAATGCGCCGCTACCACAGTCATCGCTCAAAAAGCACATGAAGTGGGCGGTCTTCCATGGGACGAACTACTACAGAGAATGAATGACCAATACCGAACAGCAGGACTAAACCCAGCATTTGAACTCCCCGCACGGGATGCCACAGAACCCTCAATCAGCATAGATGAGCAGCGACCCAAAAAATGGAGGATATGCCAGAATTTTGCACAGCTAAACAAAGTAACTGAAGTAGCCCCGATGCCGCAAGGTGACATCCTCACTAAGCAACAATGGCTGAGTGGTCATCGCTACATCTCAACTTTCGATTTTGCAGCAGGTTTCTATGCAATCCAGGTCACAGACAAGTGGCATCCATTTCTAGCATTCTATGTTGAAGGTCAAGGATACTTTTGGTATAAACACATGCCAATGGGAATCACTGGCGCACCAACGGCATTCTGTGATACACTTGCAAAATGACTCCACGACTTCCTTGTAACGTATTACATGGAACTGTTCATGGATGATGGAGGATGTGCAACAGATACCTTCAGGGAGATGATGAATAAACTCTCCACACTATTCAACCGCTTTAGAGAGTGCCAATTTTCAATAGCACCGAGCAAAACTCAACTTTGCGTATCGGAAACAGTGTTTGCAGGTGGCATGGTAGGACATGATGGTGTCAAACCAGACTTGGCAAAACTCACAGCCATCGTCAATTGGCCACAACCAGAGGACGCCATGAACCTTGCATCATTCTTAGGTCTTACAGGGTTTTATTGCTCGCTCATCAAAGCCTATGCCAAACAAGAAGGACCCCTTTGGGACCTTCTCCTCAAAGTACCCATGGATGGCTCAAGCAACTCAAAAACTGCATATCGACACATCATGAGCAACTTCAAACTAGCCCCACATTGGACACTGTTACAGGAACTCAAAACCCCTGTCTTCAGCCTCACCCCGTCCTGTCACAAAGCAAGTGGTGTCCCCTCATTAGTCACATCACATGATAATCACATGTCCCTGGTCACACCACCTGACCTTGTCACATCACGTGACTGTTGTCACAGCACGCATTGTCACATCCAACATGACTCCTAGTAAGATCATGGATCGGATCGCAGGATAAGCCTCCAGCGCATGGAGCACTGATCATATAGACACCGCGGTTCACCTTGATGGTAACCGATCATATCCACCTCGTTGTAGGCTTCCTTGACTGTGGGCTCAACCCCTATACTATACTCACGCAGATTGACTGCTGTCGATCGATCATCTGATCATGCTGCGCAGCAGCTCATCATGATACCTACCGATAGATCGGTACTCCTTATCTCTGACTCAACCATACCCTTAGACCTGGTTGTTTTACCTACCCTGAACCCTGACAGTTTATACCTATATAAAACACATGTAGTTAAATGATGTATTCTCTAACTTTATCTTAACCTGTTTTACCTGGCTTCTGGTGACTTGAGTGTTACTAGATTCTATCCCTTGTCTCCACTGTGATAGAGATCACTTTGGCTCTATGCCATGGTCTGGTAATGACGAGACACAGTCTTACCGTTACTGGCTATGACACGACTCTTAAAGGGTCGTGACCCAACACCTACGTTCGATAACTCTTAATGGGTTTACGCAGGAAGCAACTATCAGGTTTACTGTAATGCTCAGTGGAGCTGAGTGTAACAGACACCAGCACACACAAAGACATTCCTAGACTTGAAAGCAGCAATCACATCACAGCCAGTGTTACAAGCACCGAGATATGACAGGTCACACTTCATCATTACTTCGGATGGGTGCATTGACGGCTTCGCAGCGGTCTTATCACAGTGTATTCACACACAAACCCCATCAGGCACATGGGTAGAACAGGCCCACCCCATAGGTTTCGCGTTCAAACGAACATCACAAACAGAACACAAATACAATTCGCAGTGCTAAAATTTGGGTTAGACAAGTTCTCGGGGATCATTTGGGGCTTCCCAGTCGAAATTGAAACTGACTGCAGCGCTCTACAAGATACTCTGCTCAAACCGAACCTAAATTTAGTGCATGCCTGATGGCGAGAAGGCATACTATCCCATAACATTATTGATGTTAGACACATGCCGGTGAAGCTCAATGTCGTCGCAGATGGACTAAGTCAAGCAGGAGAAGGACAACCTAACAGACCAGGTGATGGAAGCGAGTGGACAGTTAGCGAGGATCGAGAGGCAAAGACAGGCATAATCAATGACTTACTGCACATCACACTGATGAACCAACTAGCAGACATCCTTTGAGAACGCTTTAAGGACAAGCCTGTGTTTCGGGAGGTTGTGGAGGCGATATACAATCTAGATCAAGGAACAGATTTGCGAGACAAGAAGTGAGCAAGACACGTGAAAAGCTATGGCAGATAAGAGGAGGTACAGCAACTCGAGCAAGAGCCAAAGTCGAATGTGTCACCAAATCAGAAGCTCAAGAGCTAGCAACACGAGAGCACATGGAGGGTGGACATTGGGGAAGAGACATGATCAAAATCGCTCTTTTAGACCAAATATGCAGCCCAAAGCTAGACGCATCAATTCTCGCAGCAATAAAGGACTGTCCCAAGTGTAAAAACTTCAGGCCTACTCACATCCATTCTCTCCTAGAACCAATAACATGACAACATCCATTCAAATTGATCGTAGGAGACTATTTGACATTGCTGAAAGGAACGGGTGGGTACTCAACCTTGGGTGTCTACCTTGATGTATTTTCGCAGCACGTTTGGGTGTCAAAGCACAAAACAGCAGGCAGCGTGAAAACAACAGTCGAAGGCTTAATGCAGATCTTCAACGGGTTCATAAGCCCGGAAACATTCATGTTGGATGGAGGAAGGCACTTCAATAATGAAGTAGTGAAAATGTTCTGCAAATCAAGGAGTTGCAAACTGCATATCATTGCTGCTTACTCTCCTTGGATTAACGGCCTCATTGAAGGAACTAATAAGCTCCTTCTACACATTCTCAAATGCCTATGTGCTCCTAGTCTTGGGGAAGATGAACAGCTCTCTTGGGATAAGCTCCCTAAGACCTGGCCAAATCATTTAGATGATGCAGTTCATGCCCTCAATAACCTGCCTACTTCCAGCTCTCAAATTCTCTCTGAAAGAGCTTCTGCTCAGACTCATAGTGAACACACAACCTACGCCAATAGCAGAAAGCACATCAGCACTCAGACCATCAGACACTTTAATGCAAATTGCATACGTCGAGCAACAATGCCTCGACTGCTATGAAGAGGTCGTATGCCACGCCATCAAGCGCAAGGCAGCCTTCAACAAGAAATTGTTGCAAAGAGCACCAGGGGAAGTTCTTTTTAAACAAGGACAGTTAGTACAGGTTTACCGCAATGATCTAGATTATACCTTCAAGGCAGAATGAAAACTGTTACCCAAGTGGTCAGTTCCTCAATGAATATGTTCCAAGCTCTGAAATTCCTACACATTGGAAACTGTGGAGGGTGCCCCACTACAAGGAGAATACAGTGCCCGGAGATTAAGAGCATTCACACCATGGACAGGAACCATGCTAGCAAGAAAACAAGAAGAGCACGAGATGAGCTAGTGAGACAGAACGAAGAAGCGGCAGAAGGAATAAGAGAGAATGAAGAAGCCAGCATGGACACCCAGAACGAAGAAAGTGCATATGACAAAGAACATGACGACGAAGACGACGATGAAGATAATGTAGAGGAAGAGGAGGAGGAAGACAATGAGATAGATGGAGAAGAGAACGAAAAAGAGAAGTAAAGGAGAGGTGGAGAGGCGTCAAGGGCGGCGCCAGTTGTTTTTAGAGGGGTGCATGGACTAGGGGTTCCAAGGACAAGGGCCACGCACCCAGGGCCAGTCGGCTCTTTTCATAGCTTAGTCAGCACCAAGGGCCAGAGTTCAGTGTGTCGATAGCTTAGCACATCATCATCATCATCATTTAGCCTGCTTTGCCATTGCTCTATGCTCAGGCTGCTAGCCCCTGCTCCAGCGTCTTTGGCACCATTGGCTGTGCTATTGGGATTCTTGTTTTTCAGGGTCCTAGTTGGGGTGCCACTTGGCATGAGACCAAGGAGCAATCCACTCCTTGACTTGATAAGTGATGCCTGCATTGTCCACATCTTCCTGCACCCATCTGCATAATTCATGTCTTCCTGTGCCCATCTGCACTTTCCCAGATTCACGGATTCTTCATCCTATCTGCAATAGATTGACTTGGGTCATAGACAGAGACTTCCATGAATAATGGTCTGAGTGACAAATCTATATCAGTAATCTGGTTATAGTAGTAACCAGTCCAAAACATTGTGTTTGCACTACATTAGCATGGCAATATCCAATGTGGGCACTAGAGTGTGCATCTGCACTATGTTATAGAAGTATAACTTCGGACTATACAAAGACAGTTCACTCAGTCGCGCACTCGAGAGAGACAACACCTTTTCATTACCTACAGTGGCTCAAATAAGTGTCCCAATGTTTGCACATTTTCATGTAATTGCATCATTGTGAGCCAGGGTATGGGAATATAATAGAGCTATAGGGACATGTATGAATGCCCCGTATCCAGGCCTGAATCTGAGATATCCAGCGTGGGAAAGTGATGTCATGGAGCGGAGATATGGCTATTCTATTTTAGTGACTCATTGGGACACTTATTTGACCTTGTATCAAAATCATAGAATTAGACCACCTACACATGATATGATCAATGACACACATCTTAGAATATCATATGGGATGTGAAAGTATAAAAACAATAAAAATAAAGCCAAATATCAACCTTTTTTGGTATCTTTTATCACTGACTATACAAAATTAATTCAACACTCTTTCTACACAATTCAACCACCTTTTTATAAAATATCTCACATTCTACTTGTGTCAACTAAAGTATTATAAATAAAACTTACTATAGACACTATACAAGCCTTTAGAAGTTCATTGGTGATCACCATCCTTTGCTTTTTGCCTCTACTATTTAGTATGCTATTTGCTTAAACAGTACTGACAAGCCTACAAATGCTGCTAAAGTGACAAAAAGACTGTATAATATCCAGAAGCAGCTTAGTACATCTCAGACACCATGTTGTGACTTGGGGGTAAGTGATATCAAGGCTAGAATGAGGCAAAAACATCCCTTTCTGATCTAGCACTACAGAAGAGGAGATTATAAGCCTTACTATTGCCATCCATTTGACCTCAGATGTTTAATTCTAGTTCTATCTGCTAATAGTATAATGTTTACTCAGCTATTCATAGTACAGCACTAGTGATACATAGCAGTGTTTACTCTAACTTCTATAGTGCTAGATGTGGAAGGAATGTTTTTGCCTAATTCTAGCCTTGATATCACTTACCCCCAAGTCACAACATGGTGTCTGAGATGTACTAAGCTGCTTCTGGATATTATACAGTCTTTTTGTCACTTTAGCAGCATTTGTAGGCTTGTCAGTACTGTTTAAGCAAATAGCATACTAAATAGTAGAGGCAAAAAGCAAAGGATGGTGATCACCAATGAACTTCTAAAGGCTTGTATAGTGTCTATAGTAAGTTTTATTTATAATACTTTAGTTGACACAAGTAGAATGTGAGATATTTTATAAAAAGGTGGTTGAATTGTGTAGAAAGAGTGTTGAATTAATTTTGTATAGTCAGTGATAAAAGATACCAAAAAAGGTTGATATTTGGCTTTATTTTTATTGTTTTTATACTTTCACATCCCATATGATATTCTAAGATGTGTGTCATTGATCATATCATGTGTAGGTGGTCTAATTCTATGATTTTGATACAAGGTCAAATAAGTGTCCCAATGAGTCACTAAAATAGAATAGCCATATCTCCGCTCCATGACATCACTTTCCCACGCTGGATATCTCAGATTCAGGCCTGGATACGGGGCATTCATACATGTCCCTATAGCTCTATTATATTCCCATACCCTGGCTCACAATGATGCAATTACATGAAAATGTGCAAACATTGGAACACTTATTTGAGCCACTGTATACAAAGACAGTTCACTAAGGTAATAGGCTTGAGTACGAGTCAAACAGATAAAGGGGAAAAAGGTAACTAACCTCAGTCGCACACTCGAGAGAGACAATGCCTGAGGTTATATGGCATACGCAAGGAAAATTTTGTGTGGCTGATGTTCGCAGCAGGTATCGAGATGGTAACATATAAGAGTGAAACATACATAGTAGAGGCAACATTTTTGGTCCGAACGACGCGGACGACTTGCTGATTCCAACACTCCCCCTCAAGTCGGACGTAGCCCGAGTTCAACAGCGAAATGCTTGACCTTCGGCGACAGCAATGCCTTAGTGAGGGTATCTGCGACCATGTCAGAGGTAGGGCAGTAGATCAGACAGATTTTGTCGTGTTCGACGACCCAGCAAATGAAGTGGAAACAGATGTTGATATGCTTAGTACGGGCATGGTACTGGTGATCCTTTGTGAGCACAATGGCTGACTGGTTGTCAGAGAAGAGGGTGGTAGGTTCCATGAGGGGTGTGAACAACTCGCTGATGAATGAGCAAAGCCAGAGTGCTTCCTTCACTGCGTGCGTTGCGGCCACGTACTCGCTCTCAGTCGTTGAGAGCGAAATAATATCCTGGCGTTTAGATGACCACGACACGGCACCACCATCAATCAGGAAAGCGTACCCTGAGACAGCCTTTCTGCCCTCTGCCATGCTCCCATCTGCATCCACATACCCAGCCAAGGTGCTACTCACCCCTCCATATGTCAACTTCAGGTCCTTTGTCCCAATCAAGTAGCAGTAGATGCGCCTGACGGCATCCCAGTGGGGCATACCAGGGTTGCTGGAGAACCGGGAAACGGTTGTGACGGCATACAATATGTCAGGGCAGGTTCCAAGGGACATGTACATAAGGGAGCCAATGGCCTCACGGTAAGGAATGTGGCGGATAGCCGCAAACTCAGCTCCAGTCGAAGGAGACTGGCCAGAGTGGAGCCTGGTACTCGGTTCCATGGGGTTGGAGACAGGTTTGAGTTCGTCGAAGTTGAACTGGCGGATGATAGAGTCAATGTAAGTGCGCTGTGACAGGGAAATGATACGTTCATCACATTTACATGTGACTTCGATTCCCAGGAGCCAATGGAGTTCACTGAGGTCGGTAATTTCCACATGCTTATGAATCTCCCCCTTCAACTCTTCTATCTCCTTCATCGTCATGGCTGCAATTGTGCAGTTGTCGATGTGCATGATGACAATTGTGTGGTCACCTGTTAGAACCATGGCTCCAAGGGTGCAGGATGGACAGAGCAGGCTTGGCTTCAGCTCATGTGCTGCACCCCATACCAGATACCAGGTGTGCCTGCTAATTTCAGAGGGCAGGAACTACGTCCGGAGCTTCCGGAGGATAGGGGTCAAAGTCCGGTCGTAGGTGGAAGTGGTCCGGAGGAACCGGGACTAAGAATAGTGTCCTCTTGGGTTGAGGGAAGGTAAAGGACTATTGGGACCATGGTCCACAATAGAAGATCGAGAAATGGCTGCCACAGGCAGAGTCGAGGGTATAATGACATAGGGTCAAAAACTGGAGGTCCGGAGGCGCGGGAACCGACCAGTCCATGGAGGAAAGGACAGGAAGTAGACAAGGGAACCAGTCCCAAGTCATCGGAGTGAGCAGAGGAACAGTGGAGACTCGATAGGAGTCAGATTCTAGTTGATATTCATACTGAAGTACTACAGGGATGTACAGGAGGTTTATATACTGTAGGTAGTCTAATGTATCAGTAAGCGGGAATGCAGGAGGCTATGGAGGAGCATATGGAAAGTACATTAGTAAGTATAGGAGCATATGGAAAGTCTAACAAATCATCGAGAAATGGAGTTGGAGATTAACTGGGGACTATGGATCAGTCAACAGATGGGAATGTACAAAGCTGAGGGCCGGAGGAAAGGGGCTATTCTATAAAAGGAAGTCCGGCGGTCTGGACATGTGACCAGTCTGATTGGACATAGGAGTGGGACTGGGTCCGGTCATAGGAGATGGGTCTGGTGGGGGTGGAACTGCCCGGAAATCAAGTCCAGTGGTCCAGAGTTTGGCTGACTAAGCGGAGGTGGGTTAGGGGCTGATGTGGTATATGACATCACCTCCCTTTACTCGCCACTTGAAAAACACTGCCTGGTCAATGGCGCACTGAGTAAAACCCAGCTCGTCCACCAGTATCTCCACGAGTCGTTGGTACCAACACCGTCCACTTTGCTTCAGGCTGTACAGCGTCTTATGGAGGCGACAAACCTTGTTGGGGTATTGGGGGGACTCAAAACCTGGGGGCTGGCGCATGTAGATGACCTCATCGTCGGTGAGTTTGCCGTTTAGGTATGCTCCCTTGATGTCAATCTGATGCAGCTCGTAGTCCTGGTGTGCTGACATTGCCAAGACCGTTCTGATGGATGCCAGGGTGGCTACTGGGGCATAGGTATTGAAGAAGTCGATGCTGGGGACCTGGGAGAAGCCTTGGGCAATGAGACGTGCCTTGTGGCGCACAATATTTCCTGCAGCGTCCTTCTTGGCTCGAAAAACCCACTTGGAGCCTACAAGATTAGTGCCGTCAGGTAAGTCCACCAGTTCCCAAGTTCCTGCTGCTTGCAAGGTTGCTAACTCTTTGCATATGCCCTCCCATTGTGCCCAGTCTGGGCAGTGTCTAGCCTCTGCCAGAGTGCTTGGTTCGAGTGCCTCCGACTTGGCGGTTGCTTCGCCGATCGCCATCGTGAGGTTGAGGCCACACAGTTCGTCATCTGGGTCGTCGATGATGGCAAGGAGCCTCTCAACTGCTTCCTCTTCCTCGATGTTGACCGGTGTGTCGACGTTCTCAGTTGGCAGCAGCCGAATACCACAAGGTACAGGGCTGTTAGCATCAACAATGTCCAGGAGACGCTGACTCGGTTTTCTGACACATTTCATAGGAGGCTTGAGGTTGATGACGTGTTGCGCCGGAGGTTTGGGGTCAGCAGGAAGAATCTGGGGTACAGGAGGTGGGACTGTGTCAGTGGGGGCAGTAGCTGAGGGCAGTATCATCGCACCAGGTGCATTTTCCTCTTCCTCCCCCTCACGAGATAACGACTCAGCGCAGGAGGCGTCCCAGTACACATTATGCTCGATGCTGATAGTACGTCGAGCTGGCCAGTACACCCTGCAACCGTTCCTGCTCACATCATCGATGCCTACCCAGTGGCCTTTTTCGACACGGCCATCCAGCTTGCTCCCTGCCTCCAGACGTACCCATACTGGCAATCCCCAGACCCGTACACGATGGAGGTCAGGTTTCACACCAGTAGCTGCCTCAAGGGGCGTCCCGCCATCCAGGGCCTTGGTAGGAGTACAGTTTTTCAATCATACGGTGTGCCTCACAGCCTTTCCCCACAGGAACTGCGGCAAACCGCTCTCATGCAGCATAGCGCGGACCTTTTCCAGCAGAGTCCGATTGAGATGTTCGGCGATGCCATTGTGCTGTGGGGTGTCATGGACAGTGAGTTTCTGCTCAGTGCCGGTTGCCCTCAAGTGACTAGTGAAGTCAGTCCCGAGATACTCCCCACTTCTATCTGAGTGGAGCACTTTGACGCGGGCATTGTGCTGAGTTAGGCACCACACCTCGAAGTCCTTATAGGCCGTGAACGCTTTGCTCTTCTGGCGGAGAAGGTGAAGGTAAGTGAGTCGTGTTTTGTTGTCGGTGAAGCTAACGTAGTACCAGCGACCACCCAGCATTGCGACTGGGGCAGGCCCCCAGAGGTCAGTATGGACCTCACCCACAAAGTCCTTGGCGTGCTTTGGCTATCGGCTTGCATGTTGCCTTGGCATACACGCACGACTCGCAGAATACCTGCTCCCCGGAGGATAAGTCCACTTTTATGCCTGACATGAGGCCGTTCTCTGCCAGACGACGTGCTACAGAGGGTGCAATGTGCCCCATCCATCTATGGAGCTCCATGACGGTGATGGTCTCAACCGTTGAGTTCACACTATCCGGGTCAAGTTCGTGTATAACGCAATAGAGGCCCTTCGAGGACCTCGGTATACATCCAATCACATCGTCGGATGGGCTGCGAATGGTGCACGTGCTGTCTGCAAAGGCAACAGAGAATCCGAGTGCATCAAGCTGTCCTATGGAGACCAGCGTGTATCCGACTTCAGGAGAGAATAGGACCTCGGTGAGTCGAAGCTGCAATATGTTCACTCCGTTCAGCACTTCAATGACCATGCTGCCAATTCCAGTGGCGTCAAAACGCTGTTTGTTGGCGGCAGCAAAAGATTTGGGAGAAATGGGGGTGTTACACACTTAAGTGACTCAAACTGATCATGGTATGGGGATATGTGCCTTGTCGAGCCTGAATCATACAGCTCGACAACTGGCTTCTCAGCGCGCTCATTGCTAACTTGAGCAGCCAGTTCAACAATGTCGTCATCTTCCTCTCCTTCTGAGAACCAATCAGTGTAACTGGTAACGCGGCTGTCAGGCTCATCGGAGTCGGAGTCAGAGTTGGACAGGGTAAGAAGGTCGGGTAGGTCAAGGTCTGGCTCTGTCATGGTATCGACGGCGAAGATGCCGTCGTCCTCAGAGTCATAGTTGTCGACAATGTGAGCTGATCCCTTCATGACGACAGCAGTCGAGTCTTTTCCTGCGGACTTGTCAGGCTGTGGGCATTCAGCCTTGAAGTGCTCCCTGGAACCGCAGTTCCAGCATGGTGGGCGCTGCCTGCCACGTCCATTGAAACCACCCCGTCTGCCACCTCTGCCATTACCATGCCCTCGACTGGGGTAGTCGGCGGGGGCTACAGATAAGGCCTTGTTACCATCTCAACCTTTGGTTGTGCCACAGCTGTTGCCATTGCGACCGTCCTTGCAGTTTCGACGCTCAGACTCCTCGATGATCAATGAGATCAGGATGTTGGGGTTGATGGTGTGTGTCGGGCTGTAAAGATGGGCAGCCGCAAGCTGGTTAGATGCGAAAATAGCGAGGTAATTGGGGAGGGATTGAATTATAGTTGAGCAGTAGTCCTTTTCTTCAATAACCACGCCGACAGCAGCTAACTCATCACGTTTGGCACGCAGGTCATCAAGGAATTGGCGGATGTCGCCACCATTTGCGCACTTAGACTCTAGGAACTTCGTGTGGAGGTCGGTCTGCATGTAGGCACCCTTCTCGGTGTATTCACGCACAATCTCCGTCCACATTGTGGCTATGTAGGTAAGGTTCTGTACACACAGCACAGTAGAGTCAGGAATTCACTGAGCAAGTAAGTGCTTCGCGAGATTTTCGCTTTTTAACTAGTGATGTGCACAGCCCAGCTTGAAGCCCTGGGACAGCCCAGGCCTAAGTCACAGCCTGCGGAAGGCTTGGGTTTCGAAGAGCCTGAGCCGGCGGCCTAAGCTGTGGCTTTGGCATGTTCAGTGGCACTGCCATAGAAGCCTCGCCAGAGGTACATGTCCCAACTCGATTTTTGTCTTTCCAACCTTACGATTTTCATCACTCTTATTGACAGTTCATATATCGCAGTGAGTTGCCATTTATTATTTGTGCTTCAGTTGGTCGAAATTACTCACATTGCAGTCGAAATCAGTTTTCTTCTAACGCATACAACGACACTATCAACTCACATCTCAGTTCTCTTGAAAGAGTCTGAGATGCCTTTGCACTGCTGCTGGCGACTTTATAGTGAGTTGTGTGGTAACGGAAATATATCAAAGCGAAAAGTAACATATTGTAGGGCACAAGCCGACATCTTGTAGGGCATGAGCCGACATCAATGTGTCACTTGTCTACACCCATTTTGGCTTGAGCTCAGACCTGTCATTCTTCCCCCTCGACTATCTCGGATCGTTCGGATTCCAACAATCTCAGTTGCACCAACCAGTATTTTTGGTAATTTTGAAGCCTTATGTGCTTCACCTTCGCAAGTGTGATTGTGCACCCAATATCTTTCAATTGATTTATGTTGGTATGTGTCCTTCTAACATCCCTACCTGCTACCCACCCATGATGAGCACAGAAGCTGAGCACCGTGTTGCGTGTCCTGTACGCAGAACAAAACCCACAGCTGCCCTTCTTCAGCATGCTGAGAAGGCAGCACTGCCATCCCAAACCAAGGCAATTCACGAATTCCACACTGCAGAGGCTTCTAAGTGTGCTGCTGAACATACCTCCACTTCATCCCCCACCGAAACTGTGGAACCTCCACGCACCTCTCCCACACCATCAGCATCATCTGCTGTTGACCCCTGCAAAAGGGTGCACCCTGAAGACTCTGATGAAGACTCTGATGGAGAATCTGGCAATGACGAGCGTGAAAACGCACATACTAATCCCAAGCCTCGAAAGCAGCGCAAATCAGCTGTTACTGAACCAGAATTGGTTGACACTGATGGTATTCTAATCGACATCAACGTTCAATCTCTCACAGAACCAGTGTCGACATGAGAGGCCAAAACTGCTGACATCGACTCTTTTTTCGGTGCTACCTTTGATCATGCAGGGGCAAACAGAAAGGTGAAAAAGCACAGGAAGTGCAAAATATGCCCGTAGGTCTGCTGATTTGTAGTTGTACTCACACACTGATGCATGCTCAATAGGAAAGAATGTATTCTTGTTAACAAAATATCTACCCTCTGTCGTCACGCCAAGGCAAAGTTCTCTGCCAAGTATCGGAAATGGGCCAAAGAACATTCCTTTGAGTCAATGCTTCCTGGCGACGTTAAGGCCCGCAACGATAATGCTGCGCAGCAGAGTATTAATGCACATCTAACTGAGCAGAAGCTTGCCGAACGAGTGGTTTCATATACGGATAAGTTGTTCAAACAGGCTGCAATCGAGTGGCTCATGTCCACTGATCAGGTACTACATTTCTCTTCCGATTGAATTGAATTAATGTCTATTTATCTAGCCAATTCAAGCACTCAAACATCCGAAGTTCAAAGAAATGATCGACATCACGGCTCGTGCAACCAACGGCGTCAAAATTCCAGGCAGGAAGGCAACTCGTGCAGAGATAATGAGAACCTTCAAAACTCATCTTACAGGGCTCAGGAGCAAACTTAATGTAAGTAAATTTTATGATATCGCTCTATCTACTCGACTAATGTGGACCTATGTAGGGTGCCACTGTCAAGGGCGCCATCAATACTACCTGTGATGCATGGCAGGCCACAAATACTGATGGCTACTTTGCTGTCACAGGACACTGGATCGAAGAGAAGACTACTACACAATGGGAACTCGAAAGTGTGCTGCTCGGATTCACTCAAGTCAATAATGCCCACACAGGCAAGCGCCTCGGTGGTGCTTTGTTTAAAATCCTCGATCGTGTTGGTGTCACGCACAAGGTAAGTTAGGTTTACTACAAGTGTATTCGTTAGTCTCATAAATCACACTAGCTCGGACATGTCACTTGTGACAATGCCGCGAACAATGGCACCACCCTACAGGAATTCACAAGGCTATACGAGGCCAAATACGAGAAGGAGTTTCCCTGGCGCCAGCAGAAAATAAAGTACGTTCAATCATCACTTCTTACTTAACAAAATTGCTCTCTGACAAATCTAATAGCTGACTAGCCCACATTATCAACATTGCAACACAGACCTTGATCAGCTCATACAGCAAATCCCCTCATTACAACCCCCATGACCCGAAAGTGCATGAGCCGTCCAATCGAGATGAAATTGGCCTCGTTCGTAGCATTTGCATTAAGGAATGTTCCTCTGCAAAGCGAAAGGAGCTGTACCGGAATGTTCAAATCAAGGGAGGCATGTCCCAGCCGACACAACTGTTGATCGACATGAAGGTCCAGTGGTCCTCAACTTATATTATGCTCAACTGTGCGGAGATGAATAAGGAACATGTTGACACATTTGTATATGAGATGGGTCATCAAGAGCATGATTTAGCTAGATGTGCAAAGATTGACTTTTTGCAGCTGTCAAACGTTGAATGGACACATGTCAGGCAGTTTGCCGATCTTCTCTCAGTACATTATTTTCTATTTATTTGAAGCTTGCTACTTATCTTAGTTTTTTAGTATGCTGACGTGGCCCAACAAGCTTTCTCATCTGAATGAGGTTCAACCTTACACCTCGCAATTCCGGCACTCAAAACTCTTCACAAGGCTTGGTCATCGCGTGCAGAAAGGTCGAAATATGCGATGTTTGCTCCCATGCTCAAAGATGCAGCCGCAAAAGTAGACGAGTACTACGAGAAGACGACACACTCCGCTGCATATGTATTGTCAATGTGTACATTGTTTATTTTTTCATGAACGACTGTGAGTCTGACATTTGCACTTCAGTACTCAACCCCACAGGGAAAATGTCATATTTCACGAAGCATTGGCCAGAGGATCTGCACAATGACGTGCTTTCTACTGTGGAGACAGTGGTGAGTCATTTTTTTTATTTTGTCAACTTAATCTGAATGTGCTACAACTAGTTCAAAGCCCGTTATCTTCAGCTGAACCAAGTGACATCATCGACATTGCAGCACACAACTAAGCCCAGCAGAACTGGCAGTCTCAAGAAATTAATTCATGAAGTCCTCAGTGACTCCGAGGATGATTCATCAGCCAACCCAGTGCCTACTTCGATTGGTGACCCAACAAGACCATGGTGGGCTGAATTTTTAGCCTACCTCGAGACAGTTGAAGCAGCTCCACCATCTGGCATGTCCACCATTAAATGGTGGGGTGTACATATTTTTTTTGCTACTCAAAAATTTCACGCTAACGATAATCTTACTTCAGATAAATGCACAGAGGTACCCCGTTTGGGCTTCACTTGCACGGGATTATCTGGCCATTATGTCATTGTCGGTCTCCAGTGAGAGGGTGTTCTCGCAAGGTGGCATCACCATCACCAAACAATGCAACTGGCTTAAGGCCGACATCATGGAAGCACTCCAGTGTCTTAAATGTGCACTATGACATGATCTTCTGTTCCAGGAGCCTGCGCCATCATCTCTCATTGAGTTGGAGCACCTGGACGACGATGACGAAGAAGTGGAAGTAGAAGAGACTGGTGATGACGAAGAAGGTTGGGACATTCTGCTTTTGGGTGATGATGCTGAGGACGTGTCAGACACTGAGATGGACATTTACTAGATATAATGTAATTATGCTGCCTAATGCCACAGTGATCTTTGAGCTGTCTGTTGGCTGCGAAAAGCCATGGCCTGGTTGGGCTTAAGCCCCGGCTTTGAGCTGGCTTGGGCTCACAGCCTAGGCTCTAGATTCTTGTGAGCCTAAGCCCCTCGAGGCCAAGCCTAAGCCAGGGCTTTGAGCCTAAGCCAGGCCAGAACATCACTATTTTTAACCACTTGGCCATGTCAACAGGGTCCAGCGATGATATGGTAACCACTCCTCCTTGAGTAGTGGATGTACCGACAGGGCGAGGGGTCATTCTGTCGAAGTGCTTCCACAGCTCCTTCGCCTCGATGGCGATCTGGAAATGGAGCAAGAAGATTGCCCAGTTCATTCCCTTGATGTCAAGTTTAGGAACGTTGCTGGGGAGGGTGTCAGTTGTTACAGGGACAGTAGTAGACATCGTGGATTTGGATTGTCGTTTTGTTCGACAGGGAAGCGTGAGGCAGTAGGGTTTTCAGTAGAGCTCAGGGCCCATAACCTTATAGAAGTATAACTTTGGCAGTGCGTGACTATACAAAGACAGTTCACTAAGGTAATAGGCTTGAGTACAAGTCAAACAGATAAAGGGGAAAAAGGTAACTAACCTCAGTCGCGCACGAGAGAGAGACAACACCTGAGGTACGAGACACATATCATAGAAGACTATATACAAAAAGGTGTAACATAGTGATGGACAGAATATACGGCATATGCGAGGCAAATTTTGTGTGGCTGACATTCACAGCAGGTATTGAGATGGTAACATATAAGAGTGAAACATACGTAGTAGAGGCAATGTTTTCGGTCTGAATGATGTGGACAACTTGCTGATTCCAACACTATGTGCATGTGGATCTCACACAGATCTATTGTGTGACTTACGGACTCATCATACAACAAGTGTGCCCGCCTTTGTATCTGCTCACCTTAAATGCTATTTTTCCTTATTACTGTAGAGTTTCGACACTAGCTTCGTCACGTGCAGCCCGTGACGATGTCACACTCAGTGTCACAGACTCGAATGTCCATGTGACCTGTGACCATACCCAAATAGATTCGATCGGACATCGTGCTTCGCCGCTTGCAACTCCAGCAACCATCTGACATGGTCCTTCGTGATTGCAGCAACTTGCTTCAGCCTGTCATGGATTCGCCTCGCATAGCGCTGAATGACAACAAGGGGACTTGGAGACTCCGTGGTCTTATGCCAGGTGAGTCTGATCCGTTTTCAAGGGTCCGTCATGTCATCGCAAACTGATACATTCGTTGCTTCAGAGTGGCCCTCATGTGGTCTGGATCGCTACCGCTCAGTACAAGACTGACACTTAACCTAGCCCGGATGTGTTCTAGCATCTCCGGAGTTAACTATCCTGCGGGTCCAGTTGCTTGCCCATTGGGGCCGGACTTCTTTGTCCAGGGTTACCGGAATCCAACACTGGTATCTCCACAGGAGTACATATAGTGATTGTCAATCTCCGTTTGTCGATTCTAGTAAGCACCCTCACTTTTAAGTGCATACTCACTGCCGAACCTCTCGTTCCTTCATCCTTCTCTGATTGCAAGATCCTCAACACATCCAAGCCATCCGAGTATGCACACGTCTATTTCAGCGTCCCAGTGGGGTTTCCCCACCGCTTCCAGGCGGGCTCTGCTCATTCATGGTTTGAGCGAGTCCTCATATTCCTGGGAGGGCCTCGCTCAGTTATTGGTAGCAGACGGTGAGATTTCGTCAAATTATGGTGATGATGATTTTTAACAGATCGATCAGGGTTTTTCGTCGTAGCACCCAATCTCCTTGGGCACGCATGGAGACGTGGCACCGACTATCGTCTGTCCACCCTTGCAGAGGATCTCCGACCATATATGGACATGTCCTACGACGTGATTATAGGACATTCTCTTGGAGGCTCAGTGGCCTTGGCGCTCATGCCATTCTTGCCCAAAACGAAAGAAACCACCATCATACTCCTTGATCCTGCCCTCGAAATTACAGCGGAGCAAGCCGAAATGATTTCAGATATGTTTTCAAAGGCGGTTGCGCATGTCAGAACTGCCGATGAGTTCATGGCTGAGAATAATGCTTGGTCACGACGGGACTGCGTGTTAAGAGTGCTGGGACTCGCCATGTGCGATTCCACTGATGTCAAGGCGACACTTCAGGTAATATTTCAGGTATCCAAATGAGAAGCATTGCTGAACAGTTGTACGGTTGTTTTGAACAGTCTAACGCGCCATGCTCTTACAGTGGGCTACTCAAAAACATCCCTCCTAATGTGACGATCACCGTGCTGGCAGCAGATCCAGAGCACGGTTCTTTTTATCGTTTAGAGCATATCCCCCGTGATGTGGAGAGATTGAATGCTGGGGTTGTTACTGGCGTCGGTCACTGGATTCAATACGAGCGTCCGGAGGCTATCATGGATGTAATTCCGCTACCAAGAGCAAATTTGTGAGCCAGGCGAAGAAGGGGTCGTCCTTTTGCGGCGTAGTTCTTGTCTGCAACTTCCACAATCAATCATATACATCTTACTTATCTTTCCCCCATACTGTATTGAGGTTTGAGTTACATGACACCATTCCCTCACCTAGTTGCGTCCGTTATGTAGACAAATTTTCTTGGCCAAGAAAAATATCAAGGTGTCTGGTACTTCCTAAGGCGTAGTGTATCTGATATGCTGTAAATCACAACCCGGATGTTCACCTCCGCCCTTAGTCACTATCTTGTGAGGGCCTCCGGACAATGAAAAGTTCACTGAAATAGCACACCAAAGGAAGGCGAACAGTACCTATATGCAGCATGCGACTTCGAGCTAGCAGCTGCATCAACCAGACTCCAAACGACAATGAACCTTGGGTCAGTGTCATACCCTCGATAGCCTGGTACATTGAGGTGGGGGGGGGGGGGTTATATTCTATCCTGAAACGAGGGACGAGTATTATCGTAGAGCTAGGACTTAGGACTTTGTGCCAGCGGCGGCACTGCTTTCTTATCTCCGCACCGCACAGCGCACAGTCTTACTTGCTCGTGCCACACTTCAGCAGGCTCAAGCCTGCCTACTGCTCTTGTTTTCCCCACCCATCACTCACTTTCCATCGATCGTCGTCTCTCGGATACTCGAAGCCTACATTAGTACTACTGGGAGGTACTTAACCACGGTCGAGTCGTCGACTGTCCAAAACCTCCAGAAGCAGAAAGCGGTTGTTTGCATCCAAGGGCTTTGCCAAACAACGCTATCAGGCAGTGCCCTCAATGTTAAACATTGAAAATGACACTTCAGTTTCATTTCCCCAACAGGGTCTATGTTATTCTACGTTAGTATAATATGTACTGTCTACATCGGGCGTTGCCCCAAGAAGACAATAAACAGGATTTCTTTTAACAAAAAATGTTATTCTACGTCAGTCCCAGAGATAAAGTGACTGGAAATTTGTTTTTCTCTCAAACATGCCACCGCCTGGGTACGAGCAGAGCACTTGTAAATTCAACCTAGCCTTGTGAAATTGACATCTTGAGCAAAAGTACGAAGAGGAGAATCACACTGTCTCCAGACCTACCTTCCCGACTTCTTTCGTCACCCGGAAGGAACTAAATCGTAGATGGAATGCGAAGGGGAATACTGACCAGATGGAGAAACCGACGGATCAACAACAGTAGTCTCTCCTAGCCAGACCTGTGGTAGAAAGAAGATAGGACACCGCCATATGGCGGTGAACTACGAGCGTCTCGACAAGTCTGACACCACTTTGCATTGCCACGCGCTAATACAGAACACTTTTCATCCACCCCGCTTGTATGTATACGGTGTCAGGAACTTCTTCAACGGGATGCGGCCATCGTCAGACAAGAAATGGAAACAACAAGAGCGCTAACCAAACGCGAGGCTCTGGAAGTATTCTATGTTCCGTCAGATAAGCGTTGGACAAGAGATATATATTTGTTTGAGATGCTATGACTTCCACACAGTTGCCAAGATAGAAACGCACCCGTCATTGCAACTAGCATCAACGATTGCGTTCATTCATGTTTCTATATACGTTGAAGAAATGACCCATCTGTAGGATATCAACAAGTCCCTCAAAGCTACCGTGGAATTGACCCGTGAACTAGGGCGGATTCGCAACGGGTGTTCTGCGGTAAGATGAGGGATTGGTCTAGGGGGGACCCGAACCTGAGGGGACAACGCACGCGAGCAATAATGGGTTATCTGTACACTTCCGATTCTAAGCACAGGCACGAGATGAATATATAGCAACCAACCGGAAGCCACATGACATGCCAAATTCCCTTTGCGCACTATCTCTCAATCTCGCATCTGCAATCCTCTCGCAAGTATCACATTGGCTCATCCAGACCTCGGCAATCAAACTAATGATATGTTTTCCTTCTGGTGAGAGGAAGAGCCTTTATGAGGGATGGCGAGAACTGGGAGCACAGGTAATTGCAAATGAACAACGATGCGGAACGAACAACGATGTGGAACAAAGAACAAATGGGTGCCAAGAGATATGTTGACCATGTCATGGTTTCGCAGCGTAGATGACCGAATATAACAGCACATCGCGAGCATGATTGGAACCAAATGAATTTATCAGTGGGCCTATCGATGTCATTGGTTTGCGAACATCGAAGCAGCAGCAATAGAAAAGCTGTATGGGCTATAGCCAGCCGCCACACGTACCTGCAATCAATGATTGGTACTGCCTTGCGTGCGATCCATATGAAAGACTCGCCTACCTAGCTAGCCTTCTACCAATCGAGACCAAAAGATTAACCGGTAAGTACCAGTAAACTGTTTCCACCTATATTTGATCACAAACAGCGTCAGAAGCTGATCAATGCACCAGACACCATACGGTAACGAACTATGGTTTCTGAATCCTCTGCAAAGCCGACCGTTGAGGAAGCTTCGCTCCCAGTTCAATCCGATAGACCAACTCTGAAGCACACATTCAAGGGACATGAGAGTGCTGTTTCGAATTTTGTCTTCTTGCACGACAACATCCACATCGTGAGTGGTTCTGAGGACGGCACGATGCGGAAGTGGAACATCGACACAGGACGTCTTGTGGGGAGACCATGGATAGGGAAGGGCGGAGGCATACACGCTCTAGCGCTCTCACCGGACGGCAAGATAATTGCGTGCGGGAGGGAGGACGGAAGCGTTCAGCGGTGGAATACAAATGGAAAAATGATCGACGGTGTTTGGACGGGTCATAGCATGACAGTATTGTCGCTCTCGTGGTCTCCCAGTGGAGGCCATCTTTCCAGCGGGTCCGAGGATGGAACAATCCTCATTCGAAAAGCAAAAGGCGGACAAGTCACGGTGGGCCCAATCAAAACGAAGCAGCGCGAAGTGTGGAGTCTTGCATATTCACCTTTTGGCGATAAAATTGCATCAGGCGGGCGCAACGAAACAATTTGTATCTGGGATAGCAAGACCGGCGAGCTTGTGGTCGGCCCCATCAAAGACCTAGGGACTTGGGTGTCGTCTTTGGTGTGGTCGTCGGATAGCACAAAACTCTATTCTGCCTCCGACAAATTCGCACGCGTTTTCGACAGCAAATCAGGCACGCTACTTTATCGCTTCTGGCACAACTATACACAGTATTCCGTCGCACTTTCACCTAAAAACAATGTACTGGCGTGCGTGGGCAATCGTGGTATTGCACGGCTATGGGATACAGAGTCATATCAGCCACTCGGTCGGCCATTTCGCCATGAGGATTGCAATTGGCTTGACTGTGTATCGTTCTCTCAAGACGGGAGATACTTGGCATATGGCGGACATGATGGGAAACTCACTCTATGGATAGTCGAAGACGCAGTTCCCGAGATATCAGTACTAGCATCCATAATTCAAGAAGGTGACACACAAGCTACACTGCAGGAAACTCGACCCGAGTCCCCATCATCCTCTTGCCTCGATGTCAGTACCCTTATGTTTGACTGCCTGTCTTGCTTTGCTGACAGGACTGTCACAGGCTGATGCTACAAAGCCATGGGGGTGTGATGATATCATCGCGGAGGCGCACGACGATCCATATGACAACTTTTTCCAGGTAAAACTTGTGATTATCATGTAACGGGCCTAGTACTGACAACAATCACTCGTAGGCTTCCCAACCATCTCTTTCATCGCCTGGTTCCACTCCGTCCCCCCACCTGTCCACCGCCCGTCGCTTGTGGAATACCCTCATCGCTTCCCGACAACGCCCGCTGGCAGACGAGCCCGATCCGCACGAACATCCCAAGCGCAGTTTCTTCACGCGTCTTGCTCGCTCAAATTCACATTTGCAGCCATCAACCACCACACCCAACCAACCAACGCCAGAAAGCAAGGTCCGAGCAGGAGAAAATGACGAGGAGGAAAGTGACCAGGGTGCTGATGTAAGTCCCTTCTTGACTCTCGAGCAATATAACCTCAATGCAATGAACCGTCAGTTGTCCGCGGATGATCCGCTCAGTGCCAGCAGAGCGGACAAGGATACAGATAAAAAATGTGAAAGTGACGAATCTCCTGCTCCTTCCGCTGGGCTCGACAGTGAAGATAATCGCAAGCTCTGGAAACGGCTCATGCGTGGTCGAGGGAAGGATACAACTTCCGTGAAAATGGCTCCAGCAAAGAATCGCGACCCATTTCCCGTGGTCGTTGAGGTATTTGCTGCGCGCGGGTTCCAGGTAAGGTTCATCTTGTATACAACTGCGTTCTCACTAAAAACGGTAATTTCAGCGATTTGTCACAATGAAGCGGGTACACAAGACAAAGACAATGGCAACGACGAGCGGCGCTCTTCCCGCTGCAGCACACGCAAGTTGTTCATCACAGGCAGGTCCATCGTCGCAAACGGTCTCTGTACAGGCCGGTACATCATCGTGTGTGGTGTCCGGACAGACAGTGGCTGGACATGCAAGTAGATATTCGCAAGCCACTGCAGGTCCATCATCACATGCATCCCCATCGCGCTTCGTCACCTACCACACCGATCATGATTCGGATTCGAACTCTAGCATACATGGCACTTGTAACAAGTTCCTCGACAAAATATGTTTCCCTCGTGGACACTACCACGATTCTTAGCTTGTATATTTCTTCGTGTCCTATTCCTTCCTCTCGTAATAAAACCCGTACCATGCTACTATTTACATTTTCGTATGTTCAGCTTCGTAACTACATTCGGTGCTGGTATTGTCGACATGGATGGAGTATCTTCAGAAGCAGAAAGCGGTTGTTTGGATCCGAAGGCTTTGCAAAATAAAGCTGCACAGCCACTGTGTCAACTGCGTCCATCTTTTTTTACTCAGGTCGGCAGCTGCCCCTTCAGCGCTTCAGCGTTATAATAATAACCTTAAACGTTAAGCGCTTCATTTTGATCTCCCTAACAGTGTCCACATTATTCCATGTCAGTCACAGAGATCATACTTTCAATCCCGTCAACACTCGAGAGTTATTCTTCTGTCAACCATCCTCGGCAGGGCTGAGGGTACAAGCAGAGCACTTGTAACTTCAACCTGGTGTTGTGAAATTGACATGCTGGATGAACGTTTATCATGAACAAGATCCGTGGAGAGGACAATAGCACTGGCTCCAGACTATAACATATTGTAGCCGTGCCTGGTGGAATATCACCATCATGAAGTGGCGAGAGGCACCTTCCCGGTCAGTTCCTTATCTCATTCAAGTGCTACTTAATACTCATCGACATCCACAACCCGCAGTACAAGTGTGGACATACCCATGCGCATATTCCGATCAGCTACAGATCATATCTGCAGATGAGTCGACGACTACGTGTGTGTGCTTCTCGGCTGCCGACGACGCAGTATGAAATTGAGATTCGAAGGATTGCCGAAGTCTTTTCTACCGTCGGCAGTTTGCTCAAATATTATATCACACATCCATGCTGTTCTGCCATACATGCGTTAATCTGTTTATGATATCTTTAGAAACATGGTACAATAAACGCTTGGACGTGCAATACGTGTGCACATGTGTTTCCAATTTCCAAGCGGTATGCACCTCATCTATACCACCATCTTACGCTCCTTTCTTGACTCAAATTTCAGACGACATGATGTGCAGCTGATTCCACTGCCAGTCAATTCCTTCTTTCGTTCAAGTGGCAATACTCATCCATCACCCGCATAGTCATTTGTGACAAGAGTGCCGCTCACGCGCGTGTTTCTATCAGCAATAGATCAGGTCTGCAGATGAGTCGATGAATGTCTTTCCTCTCAATTGAGTTTGGAACTTGATGCTGATTTGTGTTTCATATCAATCAGTTTATAGCTATGATTCAGTCGATTATCTGTCTGATGATGTTGCAGATGCGCTGAATCTACCAATGGCGTCAAAATTGATGGTTTTGCGGAACGCATGGTCGAGAACGACCTCTGACTTGGTCATCGAGAGCCCAAGCTCAACTCAAGCGCCCACGTTCGACGGCACGGTGTCGCATTGTGTTCGTCGGTGCGTTGAATGCAATCCACAGCCTCACGAGCAATAAGTAATGCATCCGATGTCCCGTATGATCTACACCACCATCCTCACAACCCGGTTAGCCACATCCTCTTTGCTTGAAGTCTCCGTTTTCTCATGTTCAGAACTCGCTTGAGCAGGGCGTGTGACGTATTTAATTTAACCCTTCCGTGATCAATGTATCGTTTCACATGGTGCTGCTCACAGACGCCAGTATTGCCTTGATGCCGAGAAGTAGATCACGAGGCCACGTACGTGTAATGTTGTTGTATTCGGTAGACGCTCTGCACAGCTACGCATCTCGACCACAAACCATCGGTAGTCGCGGCAGGTAGGTGTCCTGCTTCGTCGCCTGAGCCTTCGCTAACTTTCCGCTAGGCATGCCAAGCAAAGCCGCTACTACTGCGAAACCAGCTCAGAAACCAAGCACGAAAGGCGTCAAGCCAATACCTCCGTCAGATGAAGACCCTGTGAAGACATTTGCAAGCCATGTGAATACCATCACCTGCATCACTATGTTTCCAGACGGCGAGAAGATAGCGACTGCGTCTTACGATAAGACAATACGCGTCTGGAGGCTTGAGGATGGCGCGGAAGTAATGAAGTGGGAGGTGGAGAAGGACGTCGGCGCACTGGTGATCTTGCGAAACAAGAACCACGTGGTCAGCGCTGAGGGAGAATACTCGCCTGATATCGATACAACGGAGCGTTGGCAACTATGGGTGCGCGATGCGGAGACTGGGAGGGTCGTAGCAGGCCCTTGAACGGTCACACTCACCTTGTGGAAACTTTGGACATTTCCTCCTGATGGCGGCATTCTTGCCAGTGGGTCATTCAATGGCACGGTTATTCTATGGGACACCAGCACCTGGCAGATGCAAGGTGATCCCCTCCCGTGCGGTGCATGGCTCAATTGGGTTAATTGTGTCCAATTTTCTCCGACCGGTCACCTTGCCGTTGCTACCAAAGAAGAGATCCAAATATGGGACTTGGACAAGAGGGAGTGTCTTGATGCATTCGAGGGCCACTCTGACTTTGACAATGAATGGAACATGCACCTCGTCCTGGACTCCCGATGGCACCCGTCTCCTCTCAGCCGGTAATGAAGAAGGACGTTGTCATTCGCTCTTGGGACACCTCCACCTGGGAAGAGGCTGGTGATCCCCTGGACTGGGCCGTCATGATAAGGAAGAACAGCCATTCACTGGTCATATCGCCTTGAACCCGGCTGGCACTCTTCTCGCATCAGCATCTGGCGATCGCATCGTTCGCTTGTGGCAGCTACACACAGTGACAGAAGTTGCACGATTCAAACACTCGGATCAGGTGTATGATCTTGTGTTCTCGGTCGATGGACGTTTTCTATTCAGTGGTGGCTTGGACAAGAAAATCTCGCAATGGGAGATACCAGAGAGTCTACTCACTGATTCTCTAGCCAAGGAGAAAAATGAGGTGACTCCCCCTCACTGTTAATTTCAACTCCGCGCACAAGCTCATGTGATCTCATGCCAGGTTGGTCTACCACGGGTAAACAACAGGTATGTATTATAGCAACCGAGCATTCGATCTGCGAACTCACTCTCGACCAAGAGTAGAAAACTTCTTTTTGATGTAGGTGGTGTTTGATCAATGACTGGTCTATTGTTTTATCAGACATTTGCAGTCGGAGATCCCTGGCCAGCGCCGCAATAATTTCGTGAACTACGAGCGCCTCGACAGGTCTCGTGCACAAGCTTATCACTCTGGATTGCCGCGCGCTCATGTCGAAGGCTCTTCATCTTCTCGCTTGCATAATTTCAATACCTTCTTCGGCGTCCTACCGTCGTCAGAGAAGAAGGGAAAGGAAAAGGAGCGTCTGCCGAAACGAAAGGCTGCAGAAAGTATCGATGTTTCTCTCGGACAAGCTACATATGTTTGTTTTTCTGCAATGCTTGTGTTGGTAGGATCTGACCGCATCCTTTTCCAGGGTGATGCTGTTGGTGTTGACGACGGAACACGACCGTATGCACTCTTCTTTTGCCTCAGCTGGTTTCCAGAAAAAAGAAGAAGCCGGATCTCCCACCACCAGTCTACGACGTTCGACCTCATGAATGATGAACTCGATATTCCCATACCTACTACCAGGTATCACGAGTTTGTCCGGATACTCAATGGGTTTCCTGATATAGTTTGTTTTGTAGGGTCCCATTCGTCCAGCAAGAAATTGAATTGAAATCAATGCATAGCCAGTCACAGCCAGAGGCACGGTCATCTCGCACTGCAGCCACCGGAGAACCCTTGACAACGCATTCATAGGGTGTTTCATGTCTTGATTCATGATTACTTTCTTATACTTGCAGTCTCGGTGTCTCATTCCTTCCTCTTATCTGGACTTCCATATGAACACTTATTCCAATTCTTGCGTTTTCACCCCATTTCATAGATATAGGTTTTTTTTTCAGAGCATGGCGTTAATATTTATGCTTGCATACAGTTTTGCCAATCAGCGCTGGCATGAATCATGATGGTTTCCTTAGGACAGTTAAGCGTGAGAAACATAAGTCATTGATAGCCTCGTGTAGGTGAACGCGGCCAAACACGCTGCGACTCTCGTAGTCCGCTGCTACCATCTCCATCTACCAATCTATCAACCAACTATGAGTGAAACGCCATCCCCGAAACCAAAGCCTGGCTCGCTGCGCGACAGGATCGCCGCGTTCGAGAACGCCAACAAGAGTGCAGCACCTGCCCCTGGGCCTGCACCACGCCCAAAGCCCTCGACCCTCCAATCATGGAAGCCAAAGGCTCCCTCACCCCCTCAATCGCCAGACACAGAGCGTAAGACTACTGGTATGTCTGCATCAGACGCGATGGAAAGTATCGGTAGGGGCGGGAGCTTGAAGGAGCGCATGGCCGCTCTCCAGGGAAAGGGTGCGTTTGGCGGCGGCGCCCCGCCCCCGATCCTCCCAAAGCCTGCAGACAAACCAAAATGGAAACCACCACGACCAGTATCACCTCCTGCAGATGAGTTTGCTCCCTTAGGCGAGGCGATTGAGGCCCAAGAGTCTCCTTCCCCAACCGTGGGCGACCCTGATATAGAAGGCGAACACGAGGTCCAGCAGGATGATGCTGAGACTGAACAAGATCCGGAGGAAGAAGAGAGACAGCGCCGCGCCGCGATCGCTGCTCGTATGGCTCGTCTTGGTGGTGCCCGAGTCGGCATGGGTCCGCCTCTGTTTGTCAGGAAGCCAGCTCCCAAGAAGCCAGCGACTCCTCCGCCTCAGTCCGAGGAGGAGGAGGAAGCGCTATCAGCCCCAGAGAGTATGTCATTCCATCTCTAATATATGCTATGAAATAATGCTTGCGCTAGTGACTTCAACTCCTGCAGAAGTTCTAAACCCCCCCACAACTGTCAAGGAAGAGGCGACTGATTCAGGTTAGTCTTCTAATTCTGCCCTAAATTCAGTATTAGTGACATTCTACAGATCACTTTCCTGACCCTACATGCAAAGACTCCGACTCTTCCTCACTCTCCCTTGCAGATGCCCCCTCCAACACAGCGTCCAGTCGCTCAATGCCAGTACCCGCTGGTCCACGCCGCGCAGCTCCCCCACGTAAGAAGGCATACAAGTCCCCTCCTACATCCCAGCTTCCAGAGGTTCCAGTCCCTGCCGCAGTACCAGAAATTACTGAAGAGGCCCCAGACACTGCGCCCACGGAAGAACCCGCGGTTGAGTCTACGACTGAACCCGAACCCGAACCTGAAGTGGCGTCTCGAGAACCGGTTGAAAGTCCAGAACAAGTCCCAGTCCCGTCATCGGAGCAAATTCTCGTCATCGGCGATGTTCAGAAGGAGATCGGCGAAGTAGGCATGAGTGCCGAGCTTGACACAACCGAGGTCGTCCCCGCAGACAAGTTCGAAGAAGATGACAATATCGATGCTGATGAGCCTGAGCCTACGTTTACGCAGGAAGATCAGAAAGAAGAGGAGCAGGAGCAAACGGAGCAGGAGGAGGAGGAAGTGGAAGAAGCGCGTAGGACACGTGTGGCTGCTAAGCTTTCCCAGATGGGCGCGTTTAACCCACTTGCGGGGCCCCCGCCTGTACCCCGCAAGGAGTCGATCCCATCACCTATTGCTAGACGTGACTCTGTCCCTATTCCGCCTGTACCCATAGAAGAACCTCTCGATGTCGAAGACGAAGTCAACGTGGACCTCGAGGAAGTTGGCGAATCAATTACCTCCCCCCCTGCTGCCCACATCCCGTCTCTGTCCCACGTCGAAGCAGAACCAGAAAAAGCCGAAGAAGCAAGAGAAGTCGCTTCTGGTGCTGGTGAATGCTAATTTTACCGCCTGTATTCATTTTGTAGTGTATTAATCGATCTTTCGTTGCTTTTTTTGTACCAGCCGAGTTCGACGATGAACCTCAGCCTGACTTGGGCACAACTCGCCGCGTACTGTATAACGATGAGATGGACGAACAAGAGCGATATGATGATGATGGGGATCAGGTTTTGAATGAGCCCGAAGCTTGGGTGCCTGCATCACAATCAGCCGAGGCACACGCTTTTGGCACTGCTATTCTACCGCCGTCGTCGCCGCCGCCATGTCGTATCCCAAAAGGACACGAGCCCAGCCTGGACGAACCGATTCGACCAGGCACAAGCGCCCGAGATGAGGAGGCCGCACTAACAGATGCCGTTGACTCAGCACCATCAGATCACACGCACGAAGTCCTTACTCAAGAATTAACCCCAGACCAGCACCAGGAAGACGGTGAGATGGCCCCCGCACGTATCACACGTCCGATCCCACCCCCGCCTGTAAATTTATCATCGAAGCCTTCGATTGCACCGCCATCTCCACCGCCACCGCCTAGACCGCTGTATGCGCTCCAGGCTGATGAAGACAGGCCGGAATCGCCTGCGCCGCGCCCAGTACCTCCCCCAGTAAAGAGTGGTATGTTATCATTGTGCGAGTACTTTAAGTTGAGGCAATGCTGAGATCCTGGTTTGGCAGTGAAAACTGCTGAGGAGCCACCTGCGCCGCCTCCTCGCATTGCTCGGCGGACGAGTGCGAGTGTCAAGTCTGTGGATGTGGAGGCTCCCCCTACGCGACCGCCTGTACCGATATCTCCTCGCCTGCCTGTCCGTAGGCCGACTTCTCCACCGATTATCACTGCACTTCCGTTGATCGTTCCTGTGCCGGTGAGCGAGGATGATGCTGAGCGAGGTAAGTTGTTGTCGGCTGGTGGGTAGCAAAAACTGATGAGTGTATCCTTTGGCAGAGTTCTCGGATGCTGAGACACCCTCTCAGCCTCAACAATTTCAGGAGCCTGAAGAGGAAGATGAGGAATCTGTACGCAGACGGACGATCGCAGAGCGTGTGGCCCGCTTAGGCGGCATTCGCTTTGGTGGACTACCAGTCCCTACACCGCTCACTCGACCTACGTTTCCCCGTGCACCTCCCCCGACATCTATCCCTCCCGATGAGCCCGAAGTCGACGCTAACGAGCCTGTCCAGGAGGACAAGGAGACAGAAGAGGACGAGGCAGCAAGGAAACAGCGGATATCTGCAAAACTCGCGGGTATGGGTGGCATGCGATTTGGGATGCTGCCGCTTGGTAGGGGAGTAGCGCCTACCACTACCCGACGGCTTGCATCAAGGCAAGATGATAGCGAGAATGAGGATGCAGCGCTTCCCGTACCAGCACCGGCTGCTCCCGCACGCCGACCACTGCCACCTGTCGAGGTCGATTCGGAGCAGGAACAAAGCCAAACGACGTCGGATGATGGTGTGCGTGTTGAGATGGAGGAGAGTGAGATTGTGGAGGTGTATTATTCTGATGCGGATGTTCGAGAGTCGGGGAAAGAAGCGTCCCCTCTGCCCTCCACCCCGACGGTCGTCCTTAACGCTTAGGTCTGTGGAGGTACTTCCGACACCCCCTCCGCGTTCGCCCCCTCCTGTTGGCAGACCTCCAATTCCATCCATCCCCGCTAGCATACTTAACCGTCGTCCCAGCGTTGCGACAGCATCGATATCATCCTCTAGGAAGTCCTCGGTTGACTACTCGAGCGCGTGTGAGACCCCCATACAGAGGCAGCATATGCATTCAGCCTTTGAAAGCGTCTCATCAGAGCTCAGTACCCATCTCCAGTCAGAGTATGTGATGGTGGAACCTGACCCAGAGGCCGAGGAAGAACCTCCTGCTCCTCCACCACGCCGTTTAAGTCGTGCTCCTACTCGCTCAGCCCCCCCTCCTCCTCCACCGCCTCCATCTGCCATCGACCCTCCTGAAGAGATGGCTAGCAGTACTCAGTGGGAGCTCCCATCGATCCCCCAGGCTGCATCTGAATTTGGCGATGAAGGAGAGCTAGCTTCATCCGGATTCTCAGAAGACTCGACGTTCCAGGGGTCCACTCCACCATCAACGCGTAAATCCGACTCTCGCCGTGCCTCAGCGCAGACTACTCGTCCTGCCGACCAGGAGCTCGGTGCGGACGAACTCATGGTACTCTGGGGGCAAGGGTTGGAGTGCAAATAGTGGAGTCTGCAACTGGGCTGTTTGAGAAATCCAAACGCTCGCTTGTTGGGGACGGTTCGTATGCGGGTTTCGTCAGGGCTATTTTTGCACAAGTTCCCGATGCGCAACGTGTCTCCGGGGAGGGCGAGGATTGGGGGTACTTGATTTACGTGCAGACAGCTGGGTCGGTGCAGCGCCGTGTTGCTGAGATTCTCCCGGGCGACATAATCGCCTTTTGGGACGCGAAGCTAAAGGGGTACAAGGGGCTTCACGCGTACAGCCAAACTGTTGGCACAGGGGAGAACGGGCCACTTATCGGTGTGGTGAGCGAGGTGGAGGGCAAAAAGAGCAAAGTTCGCGTGTGGCAGGCGAACCAGCATGTCGGTCAGCAGGTGAGTTTGCTACGAAGATGGAGGCGGATGGCGAACGGCGCGCTGACACCGAAGGCTACGCAGACTGTGGAGAATGTGAGTTATAGGTTGGAGGATTTGAAGAGTGGGCATGTTAAGGTGCGTGATCGTTTCTTTTGGTTTTTGGAGGCGTTTGCTGATCAATTGTCATTGGTTGCTTAGGTGTTCCGTGCCATGGAGGTATGAGCTTGTACGAATTTCATTTGCAGTTAGAATCAGCATGGAACGCAGTGTATGATACCGTGACGTTCTGTTTGGTTTTTATTTATATTCGGAACCTTCATGTATAATTTTGTGAACTCTCTCGCCCACTAGGTATTCACGGAAATATCGTTGCATCAGCCCTAGCTATGGCATCAACCTGCATCGACACCATTGGTTGGCGAAAGTTAACCTCGTCCACAACTCGTCCATCATGAGAATTTGGTTGTCTCTACTGTCTCGCATGAATGCAAACTACGAAGGTATAAGATCCTCCAATAACACTGCAGGATCTTTGGGGTCCGAGTGATTCGATCGTGTTTGACCAAGGTTGCTAATTACCACTATTTCATCTCTCGCAGCTGCAACTTCTACATATTCTAAAAGCTTGTACGGCCCATGATTTCTAGGTAGTCTATATTTTGTCGATGCGAATTGAGCGCGGCATACTACTGGGTGTTCTTTGCAGATTACTAACACACAGTTCCTTATGCAGGTGAAGCTTCTTCCATTCTCACCCACAAACCATCCTAGACACATGTGAGCAAGCATATTAACAGGTCGACACCAAGAGCGACATACTTGAACATAAGTTGTGAGGTGTGATTTGAAAACAACCTTGTCTACACTCTTCCGTCCAGGTTCATTGGCCCATTCCGTCGGTGGAGGTGTTTGAAATTTCAGATCCAGGGATACTGACGAGAAACTCTGAAGCAGTCGAACAAGGAAGAAAGACATCTCGTTGTATGCAAACTTCGGATCATGAGAACCAATCAGGTAAAACGTGCGCAAAAGCGCTTACCTGTTGACCAGGACATATTCTAGGACCAGCATTGAAAGGAAGGAAAATGAATGGGTTGGGAGCCAGATACTTCTGGAGTCGTTCATCCAGGAACCTATCAGGATCAAACTCAAGAGCTGGGGAACATTAAAGGTCAGGTATTTCAGACATGCAGAACTTTCTTACCATCCGGTCCCCATAGGTCCTTTCTGCGATGCATCACGAACACAGAATAAAAGACCCTGCATGGATTTTATGAGTACGCATTCGATTCAAATTGAGGAATATGATACATACTGAGTATCAGCCGGAATAAAAATAGGGTCGCCGCCGTTGACGGCTGGCAACACTGCTGCTTCACGACTTGTCCTTCAAATCCATCGTCAGAAATTTAGAAGACGAGGACGTCAGTTGAACCAACCTCACGTTGTATGGGCTGTATATAACCCGAAGAATTAGTGTGGCTGCAAACGGTGTACTGAACCTACTCACACAGGTGGATATAGGCGAAGCGTTTCTGCATATAGCTTCAAGCATGCGTATCACACTTTCGAAAGGAAACATGATCACCATTAATCACCGCTCTCATGTACCTCATGTTGCGTATATCTTCGTGCGTAGGTCTCCTTGAGATTCCAATTTTGCTGAAGATCTCCTCTCGAAGACGGTGCATTACCTGGGGATGTTGAGATAGCATGTAGACGAGAAACGTCAATGTTGTTGCAGTCTCGAAGAATAATATGGTATTAAATGCATGAGACTATGGCAAGTTGTGATCACTTACTGTGTCACGGCCTGCAAGCAGGATGTTCACGGTCTCATCTCTGATTAGTACATGATCTGCACAGCGTGAGCACTCGCATGTGTCAGGGGAAATTATTACAAAAATGGCTCACCTCCCGAGTAATCGACGAGGTGATTGAGCAGAGTGTTGCCTTCCTGTACCTCCTTGTCCTGGACGCTACGAGTCAAAGATCCAATATCGCTCACCGCCTTCTTCTTTTCAAGCGCCCCTGTCAGAATAGGATCGATGAACCTGTGGCAGACCTTCATATGTTTCTTGACTTTGTCCTCCCAGAGCTCTGTCATCCTCCACAACGCGCCGACGGTACTGCGAAATGCAACACAAACCTGCGCTTCGTGAAAAGCAAGAGCGAATTGATTCGATGGGTGATGAAGGTTAGCCGGACCTTTGGAGAGGGGCGCCAACGGTGGATAGACGAGCCCTGCGGAAAGAGAGCACACATCCTTTCCAAGCAGAAATTCAGTTGCAGAGTCCATAGTAAATCTGGACACCATGTCCTGGAAATCCACAGGATACCCCTCCCTCAACCGAATTTTGATTTGACCAATAGCGTCGTCCGCGTGCTTCTCAAAAATGTCAAAGTCACTGACACGATCCTTACTGAAGAAAGGACGAATCATAGAGCGGTGAAATCTGGCATTCGATGAGTTATAAGAATCATATTCGCGTGCAAATCGTCGTACGCACTTCCACACGTCGCCTGTCATTGAAGATTGAACTGGGGCAAAAACGGACCATAACAGTTGCACCCACCGTCAGAGTTGAAGACCCCTGTGCCCAGTAAAGACTGAAATTGGTCCAAGGATATAGCCCCTTGAAACCAGGAACGATAAGGTCAATAAGAAAGCGGGGTAATGAACTCTATGTACTACACACCCTTCCCGAAAGAGTTGAATTTTGTCGATAAGATTGCCTGGGAGATACAGGTATCAACAGCAAAGGGACAAAGTGACGATCACAACTTACTTTGATATGTTCCGGCTCTGCTGTAAATATCTGAGTGCCACCTTATTAACATCGGGATTCAAATACGCGTGTGTATGGTAGATACACATACCCTATCTTCAAACAAAATTCTGAGACAGAGGGTGTACCCATATTCTTGACACAGCTTCTCGTCTGGCTCGCCTATATACAGCGTATGAATCAACATTCATCGACTAGCTGGCAAAAATAGACAAACCCATATAACCATATTTGAGACAGTGAAGGAGCTCCACAAGTAGGCCAATACCCGCAGACCAGCGGTTCTGTACTCTGGGGGGAAGAACAGCACCTCTCGTTTTGGCTTGCCGCTGGTTAGAGTACTGGATAACGATGGTCTTAAGATAGATAACAGCATGAGGGACTAGGAGACAAGCCGAAATCTGCAGCCAGGAAATTACATTGGCGAGAACTAAGCCGCTAACCCCAAAAGCTACAGCAGGCAGAAGCACCACTCGAGGCATAATCTGAGCGAGGAATATGAAGCCAGGTGGGACCTCCATCAGCAGTTAAGATTGAGAAGCCCAATATTCACACCTATATTTATACCCAGTCTACATCAAGAAAATCTCCTTGCATTCGTATCAGTTCGTATTGCAGGGGTGCCCTGGGAAGCCCTGCACGGGTGACCAGTCCCCTGTTACTGTTCCGAACTTTCTCGGATCCCAGAAGTTGCGTAGTCCGCATATATATCGTAATTTTACTCCTTCCAGCCCATGCAAGACCCCGAGGAGGCCATTCGCGCTCTTAATGTGATTGTATGGCACTTGAGAGAAGGCCGAGCTGCGCCGGAAGGAACCTTGTTCACCAGTCTGAGTGTCATAATAGTCACTGCACGAAACTCCGACCAGTCTGGAGTAGACATGCCGCACCTTGTACATGACATGCAGGATTTCACAAGACAGACGTATTATCAGAGAGTATGAAACTCGTTAAATACTTGGCCTGAGACAGTAATAGAAGTCTGAAGCTCAATCGACGGTGGACGAAAGACTAGTCCATGTGTTTAACAAAACATCTCAATCTGCTTCGAACAGAGATCATGGACCATGGGGCTGCAAGGCATACTTGATGCAGTACTATGGGCTCTCAAAATACAACATTGAAATTGACTGAACACCGACTTACTCGGTTTCCTGATGGAGCATTCATGGACTGCTAGGCGGAGAAAGAAGACCGGCACCTGTGGCCACTTGTGACTGAGCAACTGCGACACATTCACGGATAACAGGTATCAAGGGCAAACGATCAGCCAGATATCGGGACTGCACCCATCGGAAAACTCGGCCCATTTAACTTATATATTGATAATGCGATCCCGAGGCCGTAGCAAGTTCATCCGTTTATTTGGAGATTGTGACGAGCGCCTGTTCGCCACATGTCCATACAAACATATTGGAGGACCAAAGGCTGGAGAGGTTGGACGAAGAAACGATGCAGTGGTAGAAAGCAAAGCCGAGGTTCAGAAACACGGATGATGCCGAACTGTGAGCACGGACGTTCCTGAGGCAGCCATGACTACAGTCTATTATGTACTGACTGTTGTTTTTCGTTGGTGCGCACAGTCGCCTGTGGACATGCTGCGCGGCGATTTTGTAACTGAGAATGTCGCGGGAGTGAAGTCGGAGTATCATTAACAAAACCAGGGTAAGCGCCACGATAGGCGCTGGCGTCATTAAGGGTTAATTATTAGGGAAGACATCAACGGATGCTAGATTAGATAGCCTGCCATCTGCCATGGAAATTACACCCGATAGTTTTTCTTAAATTTTGAAGAGTTGGATTCAGAAGAGAGTTACTGTGCAGGAGAGTTTCTCTAGATGTACGCACACTGGTAAGCTCAGGTACGAAGACGGTCCGATTTCCGCTACACAGTACTGTGGTTATGGTGAGGGGGAATCTACATGACGCCGTACAGAAATACTTTAGCATCGAAACGTGAATTTTGGGTGACATGGTAGGTGACGGGGGTCATCAGATGGCTGTGCGCGCAAGTTTGAACGGTGCCGGTGATCGCTCGTATCTCGAAGTGAACCGCGACGAGTAACAGGACCTGCACTTATCACTCACTTTAAAGGTGGGAAATGTAGATGTGGCAGGCGGCCCATTGCCATCGAGGTACCTTTCATATGCAACTGCCATCAACTAGTGTTCAGTCGTCACATGTGGGAAGTAAATACTCTGATGTACAGATGGCGCTACTGGTATCAGTTTCACTATGGAAAGAACCTCATCATGAGTTACAGCTTGGAGAAACCCTGAGGCTGCTTTGCATCAGTTGGGTTTGGTGCGGATTATCACGAAAAAAGTCTGGAAAGGGAAATGTTGTGATGAAATGTTTTGGTTTATCGCAAGTCCGCGGTGTAGTGAGCTTTTGTAGCAGCAACCTAGGCTACTGAACTTACTGGAGCCTCCCTCTGGTTTTACATCCTAAGGGGAGGAATCGATGTGAAGCAACTGCATTGGGATGGCAGATCGTTTGGAGGCGAAGGAGACAAATATTTATGTTTTCAAACATACATAGTGACACGGAACGCCAGATGCGACGCGCAGAAGCAGTAAGAGCGCGCGCGTCTGCGTGTGACTGAGTGTAGATGCATGACACATGCACACGCTTGTCCATGGCGGCTCGTTTGGAAGACATTGGGAGGTCGAAGCAGTTAGCAGCAGGCGCAGTTGAAGCGTACTTATCGTTTAGCATCACTGCAGCAACGCGTGAAAGAGGAACGACTATGTTCATTCTAGGGTCTGGCTAGTAGAGGATGACATAATTGCGGCACTTGCCGTAGTAGTGGCGCAGCATTTTCCATTGGCCAGGCGTAGGCCGAATTTTCAATTCAAGTCTGTTCCCCTCTAGCCCAGGGCCTAGAACTGTTCCATGCTGTGTACTGCTGCATAACATCATGATTCATCATTTAACACGCGTTTGGAAGCTGCTTGGCCTTTTGGATACCCTTCACGCTCGCGCTGGCACCCTCGGGCCAGCTAGACTTTCTGTTGGTGCAGCAGCAGGCGTCATGGGGTTAACGATCGTCCTGAGATACCTCACGGCGAAACAACCGAAGTTCATAACAGACTACACGAAAGTAGCGAGGGAAGTCAATCACAACGAACTTGAGTTTGTTGAGTGGGACTTCATCATTGTTGGGGGAGGTATTATATATTTCTTCCATAGTTATATTTCTTATGCCCCAAACTCGTCTAGGCACAGCAGGATGTGTTCTGGCATCACGTCTCTCCGAAGATCCAAACGTGCGGGTGCTACTCATCGAGGCTGGTGGAAGGTCAAGACAATCTAGGGTTTTCTTCGGAGATGCTGAAGTCCTTCATAGCTCTCAAAATGTCGTTTATAGCAGGACACCCGCTGCATTCTCGAAATTATTTCACACTCGATGGGACTACAATCTTTATACCGAGCCCCAGCAGCATGCGGGCAACAAGAAAAAATATTGGCCTCGCGGTACGCCATATTCCTCAACTCTCACTTTATCATGTTGATCCCCGTACGTTCAGCTAAACTCCTCGGAGGATGTGAGTGGTCGTTTCCCGGTAAATAAATATTTTGATGTCCCTCAGGCTCTGCTATGAATGCTATGATGTGGGTCACAATACATTTTCCCGTGGTTCTCTGACCTCTTTCATCCCAGGGCACAATACGGCGCACCATCCGATTTCGACGAATGGGCCAGAATTGCTGGCGACGAATCCTGGTCGTGGAACAACTTCAGCAAGCACGTAATTTATTTATTTATTATTATACCTCATCCAATAACTCTGTTCCAGGTATATTCGGAAATTTGAGAAATACACTCCAGACCCGCGCTTCCCACACGTTGATCCACTCCTTCGTGGTGCTGACGGGCCCGTTGAGATTGGATACAGCACGCACATCTGGCCGGGCTGCGCGGCCTTTGTCCAGGCAAGCGTGAACGCCGGCATCCCTTTCTCGCCCGATTTCTGCACGGCTAAAGGAACGAAGGGGACAAATAAGGCGAGTTTTCTTTCCACGTTCCACCGACTTCAAGTTTCACGGCTCACTAACATCAGTTGTTAATACGGCACAGATCAGTGAGTTCACTGGTGCCGTGGGGATCAACACGTGCTGAACGGCTGATACTTAGTGACGTACATTGACAGCAAGAGCACTCGTGTATCTACTGAGTCTGCATACCTCACTAACGAGGTTCTCGCTCGTCCTAATTTGAAAGTCGTCACCCACGCCCGTGTCTCCAAGGTTCTCTTTGACACCTCCAGTGGCATCCCACGTGCAACTGGTGTTGAGTTTGCCAGCAGATCTCGTGCAGGCAAAGTCGGACCCATGTTCCGTGCGCAGGCGACCAAGGAGGTCATCGTCTCGTACGTGACTGTTTGATGTATCTGGAACAATTATTTACCTTTACATAGCGGTGGCGCCATACACTCTCCGCAGATCTTGATGCTTTCCGGCATTGGTCCAGCTGTGCAACTTTTGCGTCACAACATCCCGGTTGTGCTCGACGCTCCCAACATTGGTGCTAAGCTCATGGATCACCCATCATTCAATCTCCGGCTTAAGGAAAAGACGGGAACGACATTCCGCCATCTTACGCCTCACAATTTGCACACAGGGCTCTTATTTGTGCGCGATATCCTGCGATATGAACTGTGGGGCACTGGCCCAATCGCTTCTAACGTTGGTCAAGCCTTCCGTGTGCTCACATCGTTAGTGTTGAATAGTGTCATAGATCGGCGAGTCTGTAGCATTTCTCCGGTCAGACGATCAGGTGCTCTTCCCACCTGCGGAGTATGACCATGACACCGAGGACGCCAATTCAGGCCCAGAAGCACCTGATCTTGAGATCATCATGTGTGCCACTGCAGTGCACTCACACAACATACCACTCAACTCACATCCGAACGCATACCAAATGTTGGTTATCTTATTACGGTGAGCAATCAACGTTTCTACTTCAGACTCGACCGAAACGTCTGCGTACTGTCAGCCCCACAAGCAAAGGATCACTCCTTCTCAAGTCTGCCGATCCTTGGGATGATCCGCTTATCGACCCTAGGTAGGATACCCGTTTCCTTTAACTCCACTTTGTACTCATCGCAGGCCAGCTACCTCGAAACAAAACATGACATTGATGTGCTCGTTCGAGGCGTCCGCGCTGCCCTGAAAATCGCACACACAGCGCCCATGACTTCTGTCACCGACGTACATGCCTCGGACCCCCAACTTGATCACCACTTCTCTCGTCTCAGTGATGCAGAGCTAGCTGAAGTTGTTCGGGACCGCGTGGAAACGGTGTATCACCCTATAGGGACGTGTTCCATGGGTCCTGACGGCGTCGTGGACTCGGACTTGCGTGTTAACGGCACTCAGGGTCTCCGGGTGTGCGATGCAAGTGTTTTCCCTAAACTGGTCTCAGGACACCCGGTGGGTGGTGGAAGCTCTGAAAACTCCTCGTGAAGGCTGACAGAGATTCAGACCGGAGCGGTTATTGCGACAGCTGAGAAGTTGGCGGATGTCATCAAGGCTCACTATTCACAATCGTAGGCCCAGGCTGGAGGTATGTTTTCGTCATGGCAAGTAAGGTGCTGATTTTCAGGTTATTGGCGTTGCTATTTGGTGTGTGATAGGGACTTCTGTACTTGTATGCTATGCCCATCCATGATCTGATAATGAAGTGAGTAAGGCGGGCCTTGGTGTCTTCGTTGTGCTCGGGGCTCGGAGTTCACCTAGCGCTCTCCGTATTTCCGCTCCACATGGCGACATGGTTCTATGGAACATCGTGGGCGAAACTGCCAATATCGGCGGCATTGCTTCGATCGCTCAACTATCTCCGCAAATCATCTTTGCAGTCAATAGTTATACTTCATCCGTTGCGGGCGTAGAAGCTGCACGCATGAGCCTTCACAACGAACTCATCTTCATCAACAAAACTCTCAATTAGATGTTTTTCCTCGCTCAGCAGTCCAATGCGGGCACCTTTCAACGACCAAAATCGAATCGTCTCCTCTGGACGGCGCATTGAAGAAGTGCGAGAAAGTCTTGTGAGATCTTCGTGACTGGATTCCGGAGAACACGTGTCAAATTTTGCTTGGCTCAAGGCCGACGTGGCCATTTCAACGAGCAGACATAAGTTGGAAGATTGGTGCGCTGTAAAAATACCCTTTTGCTGACGATCTGTGGTCTCTTGTGCATCTAACCCTAACCCTTCACTGCACATGGATTCCATTGACGTCGTCATCAAGAATGGCTATGTTGGTCCAGGTAAGTATCATCCAAACGCTTCTCCAGAACGTTGCAGAAGCGGATGTCTCCAGTCTGCTCGCGCTATTGCCACTAACTAACCTAATAAACCCTAATGATGATAGCAACTGCCTAGAAATTGCCAGAGTCCTCGTTGATGCGGGATGCGAACGAGACGCTGTCGACTTAACTGGATACTCACCACTGGACCTGGCCATCATCCAGTCGCTCCCACGTGTCGCGCAGTACTTCCTTCAAATGAGCAAGCCTATACAATGTAATCATCTGGTACACGTTGCGATCAATAGTGACGTACCAGCTCCATGTATCAACCCGAATATTCGTCCTGGACAGGAGCAGTGGGTCGAGCAGTTGTCCGCATGGCAGACAGACTACCAATTCCAGATCATGCGGGCCCTCATCGAAGCCAGACACGATGCTCAAAGTCGAGATTCAGCGGGACAAACACCACTCAACATCGCTATACAAAGGCGAATCCTATCTGCAGTCAACTATCTCCTCCGAAAACTCGCATGCAGACAGTTTGATTCCTTCTGTGGAAATGGACTAGAAGAGCATAATGCGGAGGTCATTGTGGCACTGCTTCAGAGCAGTGCCCCACTGCACGCTTTGATCCGCCACGTAGTTACATGTCCTGTTGGCATTCACGACTTCTGCTTTTCAAGGAACGGGATCCATGTCATTTCTGTGGGTGCGAATGCGAGGAGATGCTTATCCTCATCGACGAAGGCTTCTCAGTCAATACCGAAGATTCTTCAGGGATCGTCATTCAACGCCAGCTCTTCATCATTATCGAATACCTTCTTCTACGGGACCCAATATGTGACACCGACAATATCATCGCTGCATTCAACGCTCAGTTACATGTGTGGAAACACCTTCTGCAAAAATACATGAACGGATGTCTTGTAACAAGATCCGTATCATATCTGTTGACTGGAAGCGAGATTATTCGCACGTGTTTCGCATGCAGTCAGTTTTTTTTTCCGAACTGGTGTCATTTGGATGAACTCCACCCGCGCTGCTGCGTTGCGTGCAGCACGCTCGTTCTCAGAAGCATCGAATTTGCGATATCTTTAGACCACGATACCAGCAAGCACCCGGGAAAAGGTACCAATCACAGACGCCACGCCCTCGACTTTATGCGAACTTCATGGCGATACTCTTCAGAGCTTAAAGGCATCATAGGTTGCACCTGTCACATCGCTGGAGTCGAAGCTGGCAAACGTCCTGGCGCCAGATAGCTGGCGTATAGTTGATGAGCGTTTGGGGGCGTCGTAATTCAAGCGTTCATGTATGACGCTAGCAAGAGCACAGAACTTGCTTAAGCGCTTCGACGCGTGCATCATGTCAGACGTTGGAACACCGGTACTTAGTAGATAACTTTGGAAGCACAACTTACTCAATAAGTATTCCCTTACACAGGTAATTTGTACAGTGACAATGTCACTGGGTGAGCTTGTAAGTAAAATATTCGCAAGACAACTTGGCTGCCGCTGTCGCCTCCAATGTTACTCACCAATCGCCGAGGTTGAACATAAGATTCGAGAAAAACATAATCATTAAGAGGTGCATATAATCTGCAAACTGTTCAGTCTTCGTAACGGTAATATGATGCGGAGATAGTTTATCTCACCATCTTCACCACACGAGCTTGTCATACTGAAGCTAATTAGCTGGCTCGATCGGTGCATGCATACGATCTGTTCCCGGGCTCTCCTGTGATCCCCTCCGCAGCTTTTCCACGTATATGAATGTCAGTACTACCAGGTCCACCATATGTTCGACTGGCGAAAATATCTCTAGGTATGCCTCATGTCCTGCCTTCTTGAATCCAAGGTTCACCGGGTGATGCCGAGCGACTTCCTTACCGCCGAGCATGAGCTGACAGTTATGCGCCGCATTATTTCAATGAACGCCTTTAGTTGGATGAAGTAATTGAAATCATGTGCAGCAGACTTACAGTACATTCGCGCGGGCCGATCTTCCATTTGTATGACCGCCCGTCAGGACCTTCGAAGACACGTCGCCTGCAAGATAAAGTATTGAATTAACTGAACGGACAGCAAACAGCACACACACACCGTCCCAGAATCCCCTTAGTCGGAATGAACTGAGAGGTCACCAAATTCTTCCCATCGAATTCGATGACGGATGAAGAAAATGTGTGCCATTCAATCTTTGCAAGGGTTTCTGACGATTCCACTTTGCCAATATTGAATTCGTTTGGGACGTGCTTCTTGACGACCGTCACACGAGTATCGAACGAGAAGGCGGTTGAGGTCGAGTACAATACATGTCCTTGCTCATTTGTAATCACAGTGTTACGCACATGAGGAGGTTTGAAGATGAGTTTCATCTCCGGTGTTTGCAGAGATCGGGGTCGCCCAGGTTCTTGTCGTCTGCAGTGTCAAGCACAAAGGTAAAACACCGCCATGGTGTTCGTGAGAGTGTCCTGTGGACGAAAGAAGATGGCATGATATTTTAAACCTCCATGGCGCTGAAAATATATAGAGGCTCGAAAGGACTTCAAAGGAGTCGTATACAAGAGGTCCTTACAGCAAGTCTAACGATGACCTACAATAACTCATGTAACGTAATTGTGAGTGAGAAACCCACCTTGACAATGATGCCCCGCGATGCTCTAAGATGGGCAGGCCATCAACAGTAATGTGAGCACGCATTCGATAAATATAGGGCAGCGCTAATAGGATCTTGTTGGCGCTACATATATCAGATAACTTCAAACTAAATCATTGGTCGCATATACCTCTATATACATACCTGCATCTGGCACATTTATCGTGACGAGCCTTTTTTCCATTGCTCGCAAGAGTTGCATCCCGGTCATCGGCCGCCGATCCTGAATTAGATGACAGTTTCAGTGTGGCCGCCCTAGAACCCCACGTTTGATGCAAGAATGTTCAATGCTTGTATGTAAGGTGGAAGAACCACAGAGAGTATCCGACTCACCGAAGGAAACCATTAAGCTGTATGTAACTCGCACCTGCAAGTGGACTCGTGTCTTGCACCATAATTCAGAAGTCGTGGATGATTTGTTGCCTCTTAAGTCGGATTGACCAACAGACGTGCTCCTGCGCGCTCTCGTACTTCAGCCACCGATCCTCCACGGAGAACTCTGATGTCCGGTTTCCATTATGAAAATCAGAAGGGTTGCAGGGTGGTTCGGCTACTGTCGGTAGCCTGCAGCAGTAAGGGTTATGTCTACAAGATTTGATCGCCGACCTCGACACGTTTCCACCATGCCAACCGCCACTATTTCTACTCCGATGGATCGTTCAACGCCCGAAGGATGTGCTGCTGTTCCTTGCCGCGCCTGCTGCGGCCTCCATTATCATACTTAGTTGTCGTCATGGATGACAGCGAGGAGGTTTTAGAAGCGGAGACAGAAAACCAATAATAGAATCTAGAACACACACAAGGTGATCGCGCAGCCTTTAGTTGACATCATCTGGCACGTGTTCTCGGTTCTGCGGGGCCAGGGGGTACCATATAAGGTCCTCACAAATTGCAGCTGGAGTAACCTCCCATTTTTCCCCCCGAACTTCAAAGCTTCATCCGTTACCCTTAAATTTACGCTTAAATTCGACATGGAGCCCACAGCTAAGGCCACCACCAACCAGCCCCAAGCTGCCATCCAAATGAGTACGTATTTTTGCAGCCGATTAGGATAAAATATTCATGGCGACTGCGTGTCGATTTGAATAGGCGTCGTGAACCCTGCTCCTGCCAACAACACCCAGGTTCACCAGGAGCACCATGCTAAGCGTCTTCGTGGAGGAGGAGCTGCGAAAGTACGTTTTCTCGAAAGTTAACACTTGAGAATGATCGTTGATTCTTGTTCGCTTCGTTTAGGACTGCTTCATTGGTGCCCTCGAGTGTTTCCTTTGCTTTGGTGAGTCTAGATCCCAAAGAAACCTTTTAGCTGGATACTGAATCTCCTGTGTAGAATGCTGCAAGGTGATTGGTGGAGATAGTGACCCCTTCGAAGCTAATCTGATTGTTACCTCAATTTCAGGACTGCTGCGAGTGTTGCGCAGACATTATCTGTACGTCCTATTTCTTTTCCAGGCGGGACACCACTGACTTGCGAGATGTAGGCTGCCCTTGCGAGATGTGCTGCTAGATGCCTTCCCGCCTTTGGCACCTTTTTCATCATGTGTAACAGTTTGTATCCTTTTCGCAGCCACGACTCTTGTTATACGCGCCTTTTCCATTAATATTGTACTGAGTCGGACTATGAACCGGTCAATGTAGAGATAGGCTTGCATATTACTCTGATATTCTTGAAACCACCCGACAAGCGTACCAGTATTTTTGGCCCTTCGGGGTTCACGGCAATTACGTGGTAATATTTACGAATCGAAAGGTCTAGATATCTGATAAGGGTTTGGGGTCGAAAAAGCTCAAACATTCTCACTCCTCGCTTGCCCTCCCTTCTTCGATGGAACAGACCATGGAGTTATAGTGAATTTACCCCACCACGCGGGCCATAGTGTTAGCGTAGTAACAGTAACCCAGCAAAGACTTACGACAACCAGTGTTGCCGGGTTTGTCGAGTGGAAAACAGAAATGCCGAGAGCGGTAACGAAGCAGAACATTCTATTTGGACGTGAATAAACCTTTATGCTATGCGGAAATATTGCTTACCCCCAGATCAGGTATGCGTACGGAAGGCTGTACATGATCGCTAACGCTGCAACGTCTGATTGTGTATGGATCATTCGAGCCATGAAAGATGCCTTAAAAGACCAATGAGTGTTACACCTCTCGCATGCAGTAGGCAACGCACGGCGCCTTCGGCCGAGTCCGTGCCCCATCCACGGCTCTCGCCAGCGAGAAGCATGGATACCACCAAGGAACTGACAGAGCACATCGCCGATAGATAAATGAATATGGCCGCTACGCTGATGACCCCAGGAACGGCCAGAAAACTAATGTCGACTGCCAACATCACGGTGGACTGGCCAAAAAGGTTGAACACTGCAAGTTGCAGCTCAAGGAAACGACTTACGAAGATCGTAACGTTGCTCCAGTCGTTATTGAGTCTGCTAATATGTTTGGACCACTTAGGATAGTTCAAAATATTATCTATCCATGTGTCTTGCAGGAATTTGTACTGTGCAGCTGGTGCGCCCCAGAGGAAGGCATTCGCGAGCATTAATCGGAGCGTGCCTTTTTGCCTCGTTTGTTCGGCTTCATAGACCGACTGGTTAGCGTTGAGACGCGCACCGACTTGCCCATAGAAGTTCAGGAATTTTGAACGAGCTAACACGTCGATTTAGTGACTATCCCCATTGTCTCCAGCACAATTCTATACTCACCGAACAACCGCATGAGGCGAGCTTCTAGTGTGTAAGTGGAAGTGCCACGCAAGTAGTATAGACCGCACCTAGCACACACATGAGATGAGCAGGCAACTCCAAAACCACCTCAGTAGACGCTGAAGACCCTACATAATCCACTAGATGGTTTGAAAGATCCAGCATGCTCTGTAGCGTGGAGAGATCATAGGGAACCACAGAGGTATCAGGATGTTAGGAAGTCTACAAAGAGGTTCCAATTTAAACAGACATTGATATGAAACTAGCTCGGAAATACCGACCTGCGTGAGCATGAAGAAGAACATGCTTGAGTTCTGTGGCAATCTGAGGTTGGATGGGAGCATTGCTCGGGTACAGTTCACAGTGCATCCTTCGGTCATGATGTCGGCTAACAACAACGTTGAACTAAGTGCATCGTTTAGAAATGTAAGGCTGTATGGGCGATAAGCTACGTACAAAATGCGATCAACGAACCAATATTGTGCTTCCAGAGCCATTTCTATTGTTTGCGGATAATTCAGCCTGATTCAGGGGAGCGCCAAGAGACACCCACTGATATGAGTATTGGATTTAACACCCTTGACATGTTCGTAGATACGCATAGGCTCGTTGAAATCTTGCAGCCAGAATAAGAGCCGTTTGTCGTGTTGCACGAAGTAATAATTGCATGTATCTCCTTTCATGTCTTGCAGCTCTAGAACGAGATGTGTCGAGTCATCGATCACATCATCAGCCTTCAAGCGTAACTGGTCAACTAGATGGTTGACGACTTTGAGAACCCTTCTGATTTTCATGTTTGCGTCCGTGAAAACGTGCTTTGAAGCATTGTGAACATAGGAAAAGAATCGAAATGGAACATTATGACATACCCGAGTAGCGTCGTAGAAGTACAACGCTCCCTCCGGATGAACGATACTTTGCCAACCGTCGACAGGCGTGTCTGTAAAATTCTTCTTTTTGGCTGGGATAGGCAGTATCTCATTGTCACTTCTTATATAACATGGCCAATCAAACATTTGAGATTTTTCAAAAACCCTGACAGAACACAAAAGCATACATGAGCACCCTTCCTTTGTATCTCTGGCAAAGCTGGGGAGCCAATGGTTTGAACTTGTTGGGATCCCATTCCGTTGTTAACGTAGATGGTGGCCGGGAATTGATAGAAGTGCAGGAACCTCCAGCAGGATGCTGATTGACCTGAACGCTAAGCTGGTTGGCTTGAAATGGGACAGGGAAGCTCAGAAGAGGGTTTTCTGGCGTAATGAAAGAATGGACGGTGCTTGCTGCCGTAAAATCTGCTGTCTCAGGTTCTGCATTGCACTTCTTTGGCGAAATGCCAATACTGTGACGGTATGCAAGGAGACGGCTAAAAAGCGTTTGCAAGCGAAGCCGAGTAACTCGGAGACCTAGCTTGTGGATGAGGAAGATGCCTTGGCGTACGATGAGCCGGATGTGTGGAGCGGTTGTGTTGAACAGGAAACGCAGCCAGTTCAGGATCGTCCGTAGGTAATGAACCATGAAAATGAGCCCTCAAGCTTCAAGCTTAGCCCAGCGAGTTGGTGGTCTGTTAAGAGGCATATTTGGCGAATGCTGGTATCAAATGAGCGCCTAGTACTTTACGTGATGCATATACAGCAAGTCGTATATGGTAGTTGTTGTAGTCGTCGTCTGAGCTATAGCTACACGATGTTCACTGTCACTGAGTTGTTTGTTCCATACTATGACATATAGTGATAAGTCAAAACATCGTTGCCGAACAGAAGGCAGGTGAAATCCAATAAGGATACAGTAAAATACAGTACTCGGCTGATACTCAGGCTACACTTTCTCTATCCATCCGCCGGCGTTTGCGCTCTTGCTCCTCCATGATAAGCCGTTCTGCAGCTGACATCGGCGCGGACCGTTTCCTATCGTTCCCATTGCCACCCTCTGGGCTGTCGGGCTTGACAGGAGCGGCAGACTTGAACACGTTGGGCCGCTTCAATGGGTTGGTTTTGAGAGGATTGACGCCGGACTTCACAGCAGTCAGCTTCAGCCCTGTCGGAGCAGCTATTGTCGTTGCGTCTGATGTAGCCGCTGGCTTGGCAGAAAATGACAAAACAACTTTTTCTGCGCCCTCTTCTCTCTTGAGGCCTCCCTCAACAGGGGGACTGGCGCTTCCCTCACCACTCGCCTCTTTCTCCAACTTTGCCCTCTCGATCTGCTCTGTAATCAGAGTGCGCTCGCGCTGTTCATCATTCTGCGTGGCGCGATCCTTTTTGATCGAGGCCTCTTGCTTTGCGAGCGCTTTCGGGCTGCTGTCGATCCACGCAATAAACCACCCTTTCTCAGTTTCATCCACCCGCGCAATACCTGAGCGTCCCAAGTGCTTGGCAAACTCAGTGAGAGTTACCCAGCGTGTGGCGTTCATGTGGAGGTGGTTCTTGTCTTGGATGAATTCTTGGTAGACTTGATTTGCGCGCACGCGTTTCGTGTTATATCTAACAAATCACAAATAAGCATATATAATTTTAAAAGGATTGAAACAGAGCCACGCACCGTCTACTCAGGAGCTGAACGAAATCATGCTGGAACTGGCTCGAGAAATCAGCGATATGCCGCCCAGCATTCTCGCCGACGACGAGCATCTGGCGAAGATGGGCCTCGGACTGAGCATGGCACTTGAAGCCGTTCTCGTCTCGGCACTGCTTCTCACAGACTTGGCAGTACCACCGCAGGCGCTGTAGGCCCTTGGATTTCATCTTATTAGCGAGATATTTCGGAGTTCCAACTGGACATTGAACGTTAGTTGAATCCATTCTTGTCAAATAAATACATGACCGACCTTCTGCGCGCGGCATGATGGGCAATCAGACAGTAGGTCCGGGTAAGATTGGGGTAAGTTATGGTGGTCACCGAATGAGAGAGAAGTCGTATAGGCGAGCTTAGTCATCTTGAGTATTAATCCTTACTCACGTGACCATTGGCAGTGCAAAGAAGGAATGACGCAGCGACGCCCTGTGACAGCCTACAACAAGCGCTCTGGGAGACTATGCTGAGCGAGAAAGCAAAAGGGAAGCAGCGTGCAATAGACCCGTCCCTGGACCAGTCGTCATCTTCGACGCCGCCAGGATGATTCAAGAGACCTGACTATCCGATTCACTGAGGGTGTCCCCGACCTTAACCTCACGGTCCGTCCGAAGGACACAGTAAGGGATGTTAAAGCTAACGTGAGTTGTTGAAAGCATGTTTTGGGGTTGTCTTATGAAAAGATAAATACAGATAGTTATAGGTCTTCCTCAATTGAAGGACCGTAGGCTTCGTCTCATACACGCAGGGCGGTTGTTAACGGATGGAACGCTTCTTCACGAATGGCTGACAACCCTCGAGGAGCGACAAGTGCGAGCTTCTGCTCGTTCACAAGAGATCTCAAAGGAAGATCACCTGGTGACGTGGTTACATTGCTCTGTTGGCCCCAAGATCGAGCCTGGAGACAGCGAAGAGGAAAAACCACAGGCGCGTGGCTCATGGGTATATTGATTCTTTCTTCGATGTTTAATGCTTTTGGATACAGGTTGCTCAACTGCAGCCACTGAGGGGATTCGACAGGCTTGCTGCTGCAGGATTCTCTGAGGATGATATCGCGAATTTCAGACGGCAGTTTCATAGCCAATCATCGTCAAATTATCTTGACATTGAGTTTGAGAACGAGGAAGACTGTATGTGCTAATAAATTTCCCGGAAATTATGCTTACTATACCGCAGATGACGAACACGCCCGAGCTCTCGAAGAACAATGGATAGATTCGATGGATAATGTCAACACAGCGTCGCTTTCGTCTGCATCCTCACAGAGTCTCATTCTCCGCGGGATTGTCATCGGATTTTTCTTCCCGATCATACCATTTTTCTTCCTGCGTGAAACAAAAGCGGCAGTTTTCTGGGAAGAGGGCGAACACGAGAGTGGGGAGAGCGTCATATTTTCGTTAGTCTTTTTTTCTGCGAATTCTCTACTAACCATGTGCTGACTGAGACTTAGACGGCGCACACAAGTGGGAATCGTTTTTGGGTTCTTGGTGAATTTGCTCTTCGGGATGTGGAGATATTTGCTGGACACGTCGTAGGTGCACTTGGTCCATTTATCCCTGGAACTTGTATAGGGCTGTCGAAGATACTCACACCCATCGCTTCATCACAGTTCACTAATATAGACATTCTCCCCAGAATTTGACTGTACTACAATTAATTACTAGGGTTGCCGACTTAACGCCGTGCTCCGTGATAGACGCCATTGTTAAATTGGAGAGTACAGAGCTTCCCCCCAGAATTTGACTGGACTACAACTGACTTCAGAGCAAGCATTTGGCAGCATTCGCGTCGATGCCAGATAATCTTTCGTTGCTATCCCAGATGCAAATTGTATCGTTTCCCCCCCTGATGCAATTCTCTCTCCCGAAGGGAATAGAAGCTGTCCTGCTTGCGTCTCGATCGCCACCTTGACTTTTACGCTGTCTGCTTTCGAATCAAGATTGTTCTATCGTTGGATCCGCTGGCAATATGGTCTCCGCTGGGTGACCACCGAGACCGCACTGCCTTGCTATGACCCGTTCAAACATCTTCGATCATCTCTCCATCTGTGTTCCATTGCTGAACCATTGTCTTACCTCCCGCATGCAATCGTCTTCTCGTCTGGTGATAGCGCCGGCGCATATATCCTCCCCCTCCTCGCCTTTCCATGGTTCTCCGACAATAAGTCCTGTGCCACAGTTCCACTTGCGCATCGTGCCGTCCTCAGAACTACTCACGATGTGGACGTTGTCGTATAAAACGACAAAACTCCATATAGCCGACTCGTGTCCCTCAAATTTGTGCTTCGAAGTGGATCCTTTGGATTGCATTAAGGTTGAAGCCTCCTCGAGGGTTGACTTGGCTGATGATTCAGAAGCCATAGTTCGTTACTGCGAGGCTTCGCTAGTGTATCAATCTGACGCTGACGTGGTTCATGATCAATTATGGGGGCGAAGCCGTTGACCAGCACTCACTGGCTGGTTGGCTGATCTTTTTTTAAGTTGGCAAGTTGGGGTGATTTTTATGTCTCGTAGGCATGGATTCCATGAGGCGGCGCTAATCGTCCCTGGGCAGGCTGTGCGGCCATACAGCCTTTTCCTCCCATTTCGGCTGGTTCGACGTTTGCAAATCGCAATGCCCATTATCCTCTTCCTATCATTCACCCAGTTACAATCGTGCTAACATAGCAAATTCTGTTTTAGCGCATATACTCGGGGAAGACACTGCGCGACCTTCAATATGCCCCAGGCGCCCATTGATCCTTTACTCCACATTGTTGTTCATTTTCAATTACCTGTGCTCCGAGTTCTCGCCGTCCTGCATGCTCTTCCTCCCACATACCATCTACTTTGCAGTATTCGCCGAGGTCCGGGTGAGCTAACGTGATACTCGCGAGAAGATTGCAGGTGTAAGAACGAAAAGGATAGGGTGCGCAAGGGGAATTTGGCGTGTTGGGTTAGTCCACTGTGCTTCTGGCTAGTTGATATATATTCATCTCGTGCCTGCACCATCAATCTGAAGTGACCACGAGTAAAGATGACCTCCCCTTATTGCTCGCATGCATTGTCCCCTCAGGGCTACTAATAGTACTAGGCGCCGATCGTTGCTGTATCGGCGTTGTATAACATTTGTTTCATCCCATTCCACTGTTAGATAATCACCGCGACTTTGAATGTGATGCCAGACGGCAGGAAAATAAAGATTGCACTCGCGATCACGAAACCAAGTGTCTGGATAGACAATTTGCTAGAGGGACAATCAACTTCGTTCCTCATTCCGTGCCTCATATGATCCATATGAGAGTATTGCAAGTTTGATCGCGAGTGGAACAATAATACTCGTAGCTATAGAGTAGTTCACTTGAGGTGCTGTCAAAAATACGCGCGAATTTGTCAGAGGCAGAGTAGACTTTGCTGCTGTCCGTCGACCACGTCAATAACTTCACCCGATGATTACTCAGGTCTTCGATAGGGCCGACTACAAGCTTGCCGTTTTTTGTGCTCCATATGCAAATGGCTTTGTTGTGCCCGCCTGATGCAATTCTGTCTCCTGAGACCTGACGGTAGACTTGCAAGAGCATACATCCACGGCATGCTTCGTCTCGATCGAGCCCACCTCGACTTTTCCGATTTCTGCTCTTCGAATTAAGTCTGAACTATCTTCACGTACGTGCTTCCGTGTCAGCTGACCACACCAATTTTCTAGTGAAAATCGTATGCAATTCAGGCGAGTAACACGATTGTCTTTTATCATCGGAATTCACATGAGATGTTTTCTAGTGTTATTCAAGAGTCTGGTCGAGGCAGCAGGAAAATTTGTAGAGAAGCAAGCATATTGATCAACTCCGCTGCATACCGTGCGATCAAGCACTGTACCAATGCGAAAGCAGAGACATAACTCACTGTCGCAATATGTTCAGTCTTCCAAGCTCTTAGCTGTGAGCGCACGTAGCAGGGCTGTTGAAATTCTATCGGTACGAGTCGCAAAGGGTGAGTCATGGGGTTGAATAGCGAACGACTCATACTCACAATCGTGTTACAGGTAAGGCCTGAGCAGCATTTTTTGCCAGGAGGATTCAAGCTGCCGGGTCCGCAAGGGTTGTTGACAGCGATGCATGATTCGGAGGCGGCACTGACAAACATAGATGTTGTCAAAGCAGCAACAACAGCGAGGAGGAATGAGAAACGCATGACTTGTGCTAGGTAATGTGAGAGGGGGATCTCGAACAATAGCTTTCAGTAAGAAGGTGGCTTGCTTTTATGTCCTAGATATTTTTTCTTCGCAAAGTACTCAGCAGTTCTATCACGATGGTTGAGCCCGGCGGATTTCAGGCAGAGAATACAGGTAGAACCTGTGACAGGGTCAGCGGATAAACAGTCTAGAACCAGTAGACTGCAAACACATGAATTTGAACCAAGGCAGCAATGGTGAGAATACCGTCTACATGTTAATCACGGTTGAATGTACATATGCACATCCTGATGATGGAGAGAAGTCACTGGACATGTCAAGAAAAGTAAGCACTCCGTGGAACCAATATTATGGGGAGATCCATCTGCCTTGGGCCTATACATATATGCCAAGAAGCACTCGAGTCGCCCTTTGTCGATGGACATACTAACCTTAGAGCTGAGTAGAGGGCATCAATATTTACCCGAACTACGACCAAGTGAACACGGGTGAGTCCGACTGTTATAGCAGACAGTAAATAGAGATTCCAAAAAAAACAAATGGAGGAGAGCAGTACTTACTTGACGGTAATCTTGATGTAATGAGGTAGTACGCAATAACCCCCCCCCCCCCTTCTCCCAACAACACCCCAAAACTACATCAAATGAAAACACGCACCTACAATGCCTCACAAAGCTTGCAGTCTGGAGTTCCACAAGGTCCGCGCTGCGCAGGAAGTCTTCTCGACGCTGAGGTATCTGCTGAGGTTTGGTTGGTATTATTGTTTAGTGGGTTTAGAGGTCAGTGGGAGGGGTGCGTAGAAGGCTGGTATGGGTGTAGCGTAGAAGGATCACACGGATGCAGCAGAGAAGACTAGCTATTCATTGTCCGCTTCATCGCTGGTCATTTCCGATCATCTGCACTCTAATTCCTCGTCATCCTGGATGCATTTAAATGCTCTTCCTCCAACAAGAAGGAAAACTGTGATATTCGCCGAGGTCTGGATGAGCTAACGCGATACTCGTGAGAGAATTACAGGTGCGAGAACGAGAGAGATGGGTCCGCAAGGGGGATTTGAGTCAAGCGAATCTACGTGCTTCCGCTTAGTCGCTATATATTCATCTGGTGCCTGTGCTTTCAATCGAAAGTGACCGCGAGTACAGCTTTGACGTGAGCCAGGAATGAACGAATAACCTCGGGGATAGAAGGATAAACGAACGTAATTGTTGATCATGAGACAAATCAGATGGGTGTGTTTCGATCTTGGCAGCTGCATGGAAGTCATACATAGTATCACTATTAGTGTTGTTGGCAATACTGTGCCATTGCGCCGCGCCAGTTTTGCCAAGGCACAAAGCAATACATGGTGCATCTGTGAAAACGCAAGAATCAGAGTAGGCATTGACATGAAACTCCGAAGAGACAAGACACTGAACCTGCGAGTTTAAATGAGTCAATATTGAAGATTCTTTAGTGGTTGCAGGCTAGCCAAACATGGAAACCCGTAACGCAGTTGAATAAACAGAGAAGCTTGCGATGCCTAGTAGTAGGTATCAGAACATCAAGAATGTTTTTCTCTTGGTCATCATTCATGAAGTCGACGTTGTAGACTGGTAATGGTGGATCGCCTTCTTTTTTTTCTTCTTCTGGAACCAGCTGAGGCAAATGAAGAGTACATATGGTCGTGCTCCGTCATACATCAACAGCATCACCCATCGAAGGACACGAGTAGATCTCACGAACCCAATGGGATGACAACAAACAAACCAGTGCCGTTGCCCAAGAGGAACTTCTGGGGCCAGTCGTTTTGGTCCATGCTCCTTTCGCTTGCCCTTGTCTGATGACTGAATGCGATTGAAAATTTTCTTGTCACTTCTAGATCAGCACGTAGCATCGCAGGGTAAGTGGCCGGTGGACGAGATGTGTCGAAGCCGTGCGCCATATGGAGGCGCTGGCCAGGAAACGATCATACTGAAGAGTCGATGGGCGGCCGAGCTAGCAGAGGGGCTGTGTAGGTTTGTTTGGCAAAGCCGTTGGATCCAAACAACCGCTTTCTACTTCTGATGGTTAGGTCGCCGCGGAAGGTTGGTAAACAGATAAACAGCCTAAACCTGGATATCACCGGTACAGAAAATAGTTACTCGGCTACACATACGAGAATGTAAATGACGTGATGGAAGCAGTACGAATGGCAAGCGGAAGGAAAAGAACCTCACTAGAAGATACGAAGCAACGTACAAGAAAAGCCTACATAAAAATACAGTCGACACTCCGGCGCTAAGAATCATCGTGGTAGTGTCCACGAGGGAAACATATTTTGTCGAGAAATTTATTGCAGGAGCCTTGTATGCTCGAGTCCGAATCTGAGTCATGATCGGTGTGATAGGTGACGAAGTGCGACGGGAACGCGTGCGATGATGGACCTGCAGCGATTTGCAAAGATTGACTTGCATGTGCGGCCGTACCTGGCGATAATGACCCTCCCTGTCCTGAAACAACTTGAAATGGTGTACCCGGCTGTACAGGTAGAGGACCATCTGGAGACGGTGTAATGCCTGACTGTGACGACCCGTTTGCGTGCGCTGCTACAGCAGGAAGAGTGCCACTCATTGCTGTTGATGGTTTTGTCTTGCGTACACGTTTCATTGCAACGAATCTCTGGTGTTGGCGTCTTTAGTAAGAGCAAAATTGTGTACAAGATGGACTGAACCATACTTGAAAACCGCGCACGGCGTATACCTCAACGGCCTCGGAATGTTTAATTGCCGGAGCCATGTTGTCTTCAGTGGGTTCCTTCCGTCGGGCACGCATTGGCCGTTTCCATAGGTTTCTATTTTCTTCGCCGTCGAGCTCAGCAGGGGGACCAGGATCATCCGGTGGTGGGCTCTCTGTGTCGGCAAGAGAGCCTTCTTGTTGCTTTCCTTTGTCCTTGGCCATGTTGCTGGCACCGGGCTGAGTATTCATGAAACAATAGCCGGACATGTTGAGGTGACATGGTGTGAGAAGCGAGAAAGGACTCACATCATCATCCTTTTTACCTGCCTCGTCTTCTTCACCTGCTCGTACCTTCCCTTCTGGTATTTGTTGGGTAGGTGTGGCGGTCTCAGGCTTCGGGGGCGGGCTTGATCGAACACGGCGAGTGAAGAAACTGCGCTTGGTACGCTCCTCTGGAGTGGACTCGTTTTCTGGCGGGCGGTGTCGAGAGATGATGTTCCAGAAGCGGCGAGCTATTAATAGGTGGGGAATATGGGAGCCAGATGATTCCGCGGGAAGAGATAGCTGGGAAAACTACAGGTACTTATCGTCAAGTAGTGCCCTTTACATGATAAAACGCGAGTTATACCTGAAAAAAGTTGTGGTATGGATCATCATGCCTCTCCACAATACCATCATCCCCCGTAGCATCGGCCTGTAAGAGTCCTGTAAGCAAAACAAGACAGGCAATAGAACGTGAGGGTACTAACGTTGAGGCAAGAGGATGATGGGGACTCGGGTCGAGTTTCCTGCTGCGTAGGGTGACCTTCTTGAAGTATGGATGCTGCAAGCTGAGGAGCTATGTCTTTGACCATCCAGAGAATGAGTTTCGCATCGTCTCCGCCACATGCCAGGTATCTCCCGTCTGGAGAGAACGACGCAGAGCGGATGGTTTTGCGATCCTGGTAAAATGGCTGGCCGAGTGACTGATAGGTCTCTGTATCCCATAGCTGTGCAATGCCCTGGAATCCCACGCACGCCAGAACATTGCTTTTGAGCGAAAGCGCGACGGAATTCACTAGATTGTTGTGCTCAAAGCGATGAAGTTCAGTGCCTGAGACAGCATCAAGAACACGTGTGAAATTGTCGGAGGCGGAATAGATTTTGGTGCTGTCCTTCGACCACACCACCGACATCACAACTTTCCCCATGTCTTCGATGGGGCCGACAACAAGCTCGCCGGTCTTCGCATCCCAGATGCAAATTGTTTTGTTGTGCCCGCCTGATGCAATTCTACCCCCCGCAGGTGAATATGCAAGAGCAAGCACGCTGCCCTGCTTCGTCTTGATTGGGCCCACCTCGACTTTTCCGCTTTCTATTCGTCGAATGAGAATTGTTCCATCATATGATCCGCTGGTAATATGGCCTCCGCTGGGAGACCACGAGAGCGAACGCGCCCTTTCGCTATGACCCGTCCAAACTTTGATCATCTTTCCATCTGTGTTCCATCGCTGAACACATCCATCCACCCTTCCGCACACAATCGTCTTGCCGTCCGGTGAAAGAGCCAGTGCATCTATCGTGCCACCCTCACCTTTCCATGGTTCTCCGACAAGAAGTCCCGTGTCGCAGTTCCACTTCCGCATCGTGCCGTCCTCGGAACTACTCACGATGTGGACGTTGTCGTGCAAAAAGACGAAACTCCATATACAGCCCAAATGTCCCTCGAATTCATGCTTCGGAATTGGTCTTTTGGATTGCGCTGGGGTTGAGGCTTCTTCGAGAGTCGGCTTTGCAGACGATTCAGAAGCCATAGCTCGTTACCGTAAGGCGTCTGGTGTATCAATCTGGCGCTGAGGCGATTCGTGGTCAATTAGGGCGAATAGTTGACTAGCACTCACTGGTTGGTCTGCCGATCTTTTTATGTATTCCACGAGGCGGCGCTGATTGGCAGGCTGTGCGGCCATACAGCTTTTCCTCCTATTTCGGCTGGTGGCGTCAGGTGAGTTCGCTGTGCTTGCTATATATCCATCTAGTGCCTGCGCTTTCAATCGAAAATGACTGCGAGTAGAGCTTCAACGTAAGCTAGGGCCCAGGAAGAAACGAATAACTTCGGGATAGAGGCATGAACGAATGCGATTGTTAATGAATGATTTTAATCTCAGCAACTGCATGGAAGTCGTAGTATCACCATGCTCTGACAAGGTACAGATTAATACATGGCATATCTATGAAATGGAACGAAGACACAAGAATCGGGTTGAAACTCTACGCACTTATGCAGGACCAAGAGCAGTCGTATTCAGATCGCGTCTACCCTACGCTATATATATTATTACGGCACGATCTGTGGGTCTTGTGAGCGTAGTTTCAGGTCGGAGGAGACTACTTACACTGACAGGTGTTTCGTGTCAGAGGATCCACCTCAGGTGAGGGATCCAATGAGCTTTCGACATAGGATTGTCAGCTGCTGGTCATGGGTTGGGTTCAAACGAGATCTAAAGGCTGATCAGTGTATTTTTGAAATCCTCGAGATCATGTGGACTGAAGGTTCCGATCCTTTGGTACACAGCGCGTTTGTACATAGGTTCAGCCTTGTAGAGCAGTTCATGGTGATGCCTTGTAGTTACTGTACAAGTGAAAGCCTAGGCGCGCAAGTATATGTAATGAAATCTTATCACGAATCAGGACAACCGTGACGCGCTGCCGCGTGTTTGGATCCCAAATTTTCTATCGGAACTCTCTTGTAACCTTTGTACACGACTTTCACGACCATCCATCCTTTGTCTTTTTCTCTTCCTATACCAACCAGAGGTTTGTGCTTTATTGCTAATATATAAGCTGAAATTGACGTGAAAAACACCAAACTGATCATATCATGGATGCACAGATGGACCTTCAATCACTCGCGAACTTATTCGCGACAACTTACAACCCTGATCCTAATGTACAGAAGACAGGCGAACTCCAAATACGCAAGGTAACCTTTTTTTCATTTGACCTACGATCATCGCGCTGATCGCCCCTGCAGATCGGTGCACAGGATGGCATGCTTACCGCCCTTCTGCAGATCATCGCATCTGACGGAGTCGAATTGTATGTCTATGACTCTCCTTCTGCAAACGATACTTATCATACCAACTTCACGCCAGAGCTACTCGCCAAGCTTGTAGTGTTTACCTCAAGAATCGCGTGCACACCTCATACATTCTCCCGCCAAACCCCCGCCCAGACCACGTTCCAATTGCGCAATCTGACCGCACCGCTCTAAAGGCGAACATCCTTCCCCTTCTTGCTGCCAGTCCCAGCCGTTCCATCACCGTCCAGCTCGCAGCGACCCTCAAGGACCTTGTGGCACACGACTTCCCCGAACGTTGGTCCACTCTGCTGGATGACGTGAAAAGGCTCTTGGGAAGCGGAGACGTGAGAGAAGTCGGGGCTGGTGTCGTGGCCGCGCTCGAGTGTGTTAGAGCGTTCAGGTGCGTGTTCCATCGAGCTAGCATAATCTTGCTCTAAGACACGCGTAGATTCCGCCAAAAAGCTGACATTCTGCCCGGCATTATCACCACTCTTTTTCCTACACTGGTCACCATCGCTGATGGCATGCTCAATACATCTCCATCCCAACCCGCATCCCAGGAGATCCCTGCTATGCTGCACCTGATTCTAAAGACGTACAAAACCGCCATTATTGTGAACCTTTCTCTACACCAGCAGAGCCCTGAGTCGCTCGTTCCCTGGGGGAGACTCTTGTTCCGCATTGTGGAGATGACTGTCCCTGCAGAAGGCGTTCCATCTGATGAGGAAGACCGGGAGAGATGTGAATGGTGGAAGGCCAAGAAATGGGCGTATGGAATCCTCGGTCGACTGTTCCATCGGTGGGTTTCTTTTTCACAGAATCAATCACGCGAGTTACTGAGCGTATTGTAGCTTCGGCAATCCCTCTCAGCTCCCATCACCGATGCAGAACGAGTATGGGGTTTTCGCAAATCATTTCGTGACTACCTTCGCTCCTGAAATCTTCAAGGTGTACCTCCATCAAGTTGAGCTATACGTCTCTGGACAGGCGTGGCTGGGCAAGAAATGCCAATATCAGATCTTCCAGTTTTTCACAGAATGGTACGTGTCAGCCCCTCAATTCGTCGGATCTTGTTGAGCTGACGCGTTTCTGCACAGTATTAAGCCGAAGTCGACGTGGATACTCCTGAAGCCTCATGTCGACAGCCTCGTGGCCAACTTCGCGTTCCCGCAGCTAACTTTCAACGCGTCCAAACAAACCATGTGGGAGACCGATCCCGTAGAGTACGTCCGTGCCAGTGTCGGTGAGTTTCTTTATCTCGTGTCTCGTATATTCGTATCTTACATATACGACAGACGAGTATGAAAACTTCTCGTCTCCCGTGAGTGGCGCGACCTCGTTCCTCCTCTCCCTTGCAAGCAACCGCACAAAAACGTCCTTCCTCTCGATGCTCCAGTTCATCAACACCGTCTTACGCTCGTACGTCCTGTCACTTCTGCTGCATCCGTCAACTGACAACAATACGATATAGGAGTCCCTCACCGGCTCAGCGCTTCGGTGCGCTCACGATGACGGCAGTCCTTGGCCCCTTCATTGTGCGCCATCCCGAAGTCAAAGGAAGCATAGAGCAGTTCATGGTACAGTACGTCCTACCAGAGTTCACAGCGCAAGAGCCGTACTTGCGCAGTGTCGTATGTCTATTTACTACCCCTCTATCCCTTGGTCTCATTGATCTGACGCGATTCAGGCATGTGAGGTACTAGGCGTGGTGACTAAGGCCGGTATCACATGGTCCAGTGAGGAAGTAAGTATCTCTACAAAGTGTTTTCTCCTGTCCTCATTTTCGTTCTGCTCAGAACTTGAACGACCACTCTCGTGCTGTGGCGGTGGCCTTGGACGACTGCGAACTCCCAGTGCGTGTGCAGGCCGCGTTGGCCATCACCGAGCTAGTTGTCGTTCACGACTCTGGTACGTTAAAACATTACTTCTTCCTTTGATGCTTTGTTTGAACTAACCTTGATTCTCTAGTTAGGGACGCCGTCTCACCGCAAGTCGGCAAGGTCGTGCAAGGTGCGTTTCGTGCCCATTTCCACTGACACTCACTGATTTTGATGACGGTGGTCGCAGATCTTCTCAAGCTCTCCGATGAGACGGACCTCGATATCCTCAATCATAGCATGGAAGCTATGGTCGACCGCTTCCAAAACGAGCTTCTTCCTGTGGCCTCTCAACTAACCGCACGTCTGGTGAGCGCCTTATCCCTTAGTCACGATGATATGCTGATGACATGTGCATAGTGCGAATCATACTTGCGCCTTGCGAGAGAAGGCCTGGCGCAGCAGAACGAATTGGCTCCGGAAAACCTCGATGTGGACTCACTCGTTTCGGACGGCGAAGACGATAAAGTGTATGGCGCTATGGGCGTCGCTAAGACTATTGGGACTGTACGTACATTCTCGCCAGAATGATCATATCTGCGCATCTAAAAGGCTTTGTAGGTTGTTTCGTGCATTGACTCCTCGCCCGAGATTCTTTCGCAAGTGCAGGAGGTGATTATACCCATCATCCGGTTCACTCTTGAGAACAAGTTGATCGGTGCGTCTGCTCTGCTCTTCTCGTGACGAGTAATACTGACGTCATAGTGTGTAGATTTGTTCGATAATATGTACGACCTCGTGGACGCTCTTACCTTCCGTCTTCACGCAATATCACCGAACATGTGGCCAGTGTTCGAGTTGACTTATGATCTGTTCAAGAGTGATGCTGTTGATTTCCTTGATGGTGCGTGTCACCGCTTCCTATGCAATTTTGTGCTTGTGTCGCTCATCGAGATGGTCATTTGCAGAAATGCTCCCCTCCCTGGACAACTTCGTGTCGTATGGTACGGATGTATTGAAGGCACGCCCTGACTACAGGCAGAAGGTGCTGGACATGTACCGCACGGCTCTGACGAGCCCACAGCTGGGGGATAACGACAAGATTAATGGGTGCAAGCTAGCAGAGTCGATGCTTCTTAACTTGCACGGCCACGTTGACGATGTAAGTCTTTGCATTCATAATTCTTACCTGCGATTCCTTCTCATCCTGCTTGTGCAGCAATTGCAAGACATCATCGCGATCGCCGCTGAACACATTGACAAAGGCGAGACTGCCTCCTTCCGCCTTGCTAACCTCGAGATCCTCATCAATGCCGTCCTCTACAATGCATCTGCGGCGCTTCACTTCATGGAGGCTTACAAGCCAGGACTCTCACGGGTATTCTTCGACCGCTGGTTCGCAGCCATCAACAGCGACAACAAGCTCCCTCGTGTGCACGACAAGAAATTGAGCATTTTGGCGCTGTGCAAGTTGTTGGAGATGGAAGCTGGCGCTATTCCGGAGGGATTGAGGGATGGGTGGCCTGGGATTGTGGGTGGTGCTTTGAATATCTTCAAGACGCTGCCCCAGGCTGTTGCGAGTGCGTAGCGCGTCTTTGATGTAGCTGGGAATTTGACTGATGGTGTGATCTTCAGAGCGCAAGGTGTTGGAGGACCAGCTTGTTGAAGGGGATGACGATGACGATGAAGACGAGACAAGATACCTTAATCTTGAGGGAGAGGAGGATGGTAATCGTACATTGCTTTGTTTCCTGTTCCGACTGCTGACGTGTGTCTTCAGAGGACGTCTGGGACGAAGATTCCGCTTATCTTGAGATTCTAGCGAAGGAGGTTCGTCCCAGCCCCCTTTATGCAACCTACCGCTTACGCAAACCTTTTAGGGTGCTCGTTTGAGAGAAAAATCCGAGAAAGCAGAAACCGGAGATGACGAGTCAGATATATCCGAAGAATCAGAGATCGAGGAAGAACTCGGGTTTTTCAGTCTGCTCGACACCATCAACCCGTATATCACCTTCAAGCAAGCATTACAAAGTGCGTCGTCCATGCTCTCCGTCTTATTCTCTCCCTGCTTATAACCACCGGACCCATAGCATTCCAGAACCAAAACGCTCCTTTATACCAGGCTGCAACGACGATGCTCACGGTTGAGCGGCAGACTATGCTTATGGAGGTGGTGGCGATGGCGCAGAGCCAGGCTGGGCTTAGTTGAGGTTGTAGTTGTCTGTCTTAGTATCATGGTTGTATCGCTTCGGCTTGTTCAATGCGTCACGCACCCCTTCGGACACCCTGTCATAATTCTTCAAACCCTGCAAGCTATGTAATCACGACTTAGATGGTCACCACGAGTTCCCGATAAGCCATCGAGTTCGCTCCGCTTGTACGGTTTTTTAGTGCTATTAGTAGGCAATTCATTACATTTTCCCAACTTCTCCCGTCTGTATCCGATTGACATGTAGTGTTGTCCGTCGATTCAACAAGGGTGACACGATTTGCACGATTTGCACGATTTGCACTCATATTAATATGACCAACTAGTTACTGCGCATACAGTATATTGATACAATAGCCACTCTGAATCAAATCGACCACAGGGTGACACGTAGATGCAATGCGAACCAACCCCAGGCGACCCCAATGGGTACTAAGAGAATCGAAAAGTGAACCGAGTAGACGGTATGAGACCGTGCACGAACTTGAAGGCGAGAGTGGTGATGAAAAGGCCTTGAGACTTTGATGTAGCATCATGGATGGATGGATGGATGGAACAGTTGTTAATCTGACTGGCATTGTTCTTCGCATGTCAACGGACTCAGCAGTGTGCTGATAGAGAAAGCGGTTGTTTGGATCCAAGGGATTTGCCAAACAAAGCACTGAGATCACTACACAACACGTTTAACGGGACGGTACGTGGCGTATATAATCAAGAACCAGCCCAGCCTATGTGTTCCAGCATTTTTTGGGATCGCGAAAGAGACTGAGGAGGAAGTGCATCGTTACAGGTGAAGCAGTGGTTTGGTACAATGGTCATGGACCCTGGCGCCTATCAGCAGGCCACGAGGCCACATTCGTGATAATGAGCGGCATGCTGTAGACACATTGGACTATCAATGCACCTTGACCACCAACCATCGTCACTCCAGCAACAGGTATGCTGCTCGCATTCTTCTCTTGGCTGTGTCTAACTTCCCGGTAGGCATAACAGACATGGAATCCGGCGAAGCGCTTTCCTTTGTAGAGCAGCTGAGCATGAAGGATGACAAGCAACTAGTTGAGCCACATCAAGAGCCTGTCAAGATGCTTGAAGGTCATGAGAACACCATCACCTGCATTGCAACCTTTCCAGACAGCAAAAGAATGGCGACTGGGTCCACCGACGAGACAATACGGACCTGGAGGCTTGAGGATGGCACGGAAATGAAGAAGTGGGTGGTGAAGAAGTGGGTTGGCGCACTTCTAATCTTGCGAAATGGGAAACACGTGGTTAGCGCTGAGGGAGAGGGGCCAGACTTGGATGATGACTTGGATGATTGGATGGAGAATCCCTGGTTACTGTGCGTGCGTGATGCTGAGACTGGGAAGGTCGTCGCAGGTCCCTTGGACGGTCACACAAACCAAGTGATGGCTTTGGACATTTCCCCTGACGGCGGTATACTGGCCAGCGGATCACTCGACCGGACTGCTATTTTATGGGACACCGAGACTTGGCAGAGGATAGGTGATCCCATCTTGCGTGATGGATTTGTCATGGACGTCCGATTTTCTCCGACCGGTCAACTTGGTGTTGCTACCAACCAAAATATCCAAATATGGGACGTGGAACGAAGAGAGCGTCTTGCTCAATTCAACGGGCATGCTGACTTCAACGGCCACAACGACTTTAACAATGCATGGAATGTGTCGCTCACCTGGACTCGTGATGGCGCCTATCTCCTCTCGGCAGGTACTCACAAGGATTCCGTCATCCGCTCTTGGGACACTTCTACCTGGAAACAGGCTGGTGATCCCTGGACTGGCCATGATGACCACATCCATCATATGACCTTGAATCCAGCTGGCACTCTTCTCGCATCAGCATCTGATGACCAGACAGTCCGCTTGTGGCAGCTCCCCACAGGCACAGAAGTCGCCTGCTTTCAGCACTCACATGAGCCACTTCATGTTGTATTCTCGGTGGATGGACACTCTATATTCAGTGACAGTGGGGACAACAAAATATTGCAATGGGAGATACCGGAGCAGGTGCTCGCAGCAGTGCGAACTGATTCTCTCGGCGAGAACAATGAGGTGACTGCTTCTATATTTGATTTCCTTCCTCTTGCAAGCTCACGCACACCCATTCCAGACTGGTCCTTCATCGCGCAAAAAACGGGTGCGTGTTCTAACCCTGCTTTTCTGAAGATACTCACTCTTCACCAGAATATGAAAAGGCTCCTTAATGTACGTGCTTTCATGGTCATCATTTCGTTTGTTTCTCAGATCCTCTCAGTCGGAGATTCCTGGCCAGCGCCGAAATCAGGCACTGAGCTACGAGCTCACCAACAGGCCTCGCGGACGGGCTACGAGCTCTGAATTGCCACGCGCTCATGCAGAGAGTTCTCGGTTGGATGATTTTAAGACCTTTTTCCATGGCATTCAACCGTCATCTGACAAGAAGGGGAAGCAAAAGGAGCAACAACCGAAGAAAAAGGCTCTGCAAGTAGTCGATGTTCCTCTCGGGCAAGCCACACCTGTTTGTGTTCTGCAATTATATTCAGTTCGTGAGATCCGACCATGTCCTTCCCTAGGGCGATGCTGTTGGTGTAGACGACGGAACACGACCATATGTGCTCTTCTTTTGCCTCAACTGGTTCCGTAAAAAGGACAAGAAGCCAGATCCGCCGCGGCAACGTTATGACGACGACCCTGACGAAGACGAAGACTTTCTCGACACTGCCATACCTACTACTACTATGCGGTACAATCATCTCATCCATTTATCCAATACATTACCTGATTTATTCTTACAGGGTTCAATTGCAACCCGAGGCAGGTCCATCTCGGTTTGCAGTGTTTGAAGAACACCCGCAGGCCAAGTCTTCCTAGTTAGTTCCGTCTCTTGCATATCACATCGTGTTTGTCATGACCGTGACCTCCGAATCCCCTTTTCCTGTCTACTACACCTTACATTACTTGATGGAGACGTGTAGGGATATGTATGTACGGCATTTCTCTTACCCTTGTACTTGTGTCGATTCACCTGATTGACCTTTTGCTTTCTGTCATTTCCGGACCCCTGCAAGCTATGCAGTCACAGCTTACTGATGGTCACCGTCATTTAAACCAACGGCGCCCAAGTTGTATCTCGGTTGTATCACCTTTGGAAGGAAGTTGACACGACTAGCATCGTTCTCAAACGCCAATGTGTTTATTTGCATATCTACATGTGAACCAGCCTCGAAGAGGCCGTTTTCTGAGGCTGCATAAATCCACATTGAGGTGGATGATCCTGGCTGTAGTAGAATTCGAGTCTACAAAGGTGCCGAGATTCGGTACGTCAACGAAGTGATCAACGAGACCCGTTGTGCACATACGTTCATCATGCTACTAATCATACTGACTTCACCATCTCAGTCAGGGCTTACTCGCTAGTAGGCTTGCAGTGTTTACCTGTAACCTCAAGAACCAGGTAAGCACTTACCTCTGAATTATACATCTTACCCTGTTCCAATCGCACAATCTGACCGGTCATCGCACAGTGCTCAAAACCAACGTCCTTATCCTCCTCGCTGCCCTACCCCCAGCCGTTCCATCACTGTCGAGCTCGCGATTCTCAAGGACCTCACGGCACATGACTTCCCAGAACACCGGTGTTGGATAATGTGAAAGGGCCTTGGGAAGTAGAGACCTGAGAGAGGGACAAGTTAAAGTTGGTGTTGTTGTCGAACCCAAGTGCGTCAGAAGGTTCAAACTTCAGGTACGTGTTCTATTGGGCGTACTTCCATAGTCTTTATCATACTCAACTTTACACTCGCGTGCAGGGCTTCTTGTCAGTCATGTAGTGTTTACCGGCCTCGAGAACAGCGCACACATACCTCCTACACCGCCAAACCTTCGACCAGACTAGGCTTGAGACCAACCTGGCTTATACTTATACTACCAAGGACGAGTCGACATCTCCATCAGTGCGCGCAGGAAGAATGAGTCTATGCCCAGACTAAGTCCTTCCACTCAATCGGCAACTGAGGAACACCTAGGAGCACAGTCTTCGTAGTTTCGGTCCTCACATCATCATTTTTGCAGTTCGTGTCATTGCTTGCCCTGGTTTCTGATGACATTGACCTTCACGCAGACCTTTCCTTTTTACCCACCATCTCACATGTACAACATTTCGCATTCAGTGTATTTGTTGAATCCAGCTCTTTATGCCTAGATACCAGCATCTCTGTCATCACGCTCACAGCCTCGGCTCACTTTCAACCCGTCCAAACAACCCATGTAGGAGAATGATCCCGTAGAGTACGTTTGTGTGACTGTCAGTGAGTTTCTTTTTCTTCTGTTTTTTCCATATCCGTATCTTACGTGCACCAGACAGCGAGTACAAAAACTTCTCATCTCCTGCGAGTGGCATGACATCGTTCCTACTTTCCTTGCAAGCAACCGCACAAAAACATACTTCCTCCCGATACTCCAGTTCATCAACACGATATTACTCCTGTATGTCGCGCTTTGTCACCCTTGAGAATAAGTTGATCGGTGCGTCTGCTTTGTTTTCATGTAATGAGCAATCCTGACCTGGGTGTTTCTAGATTTATGTATGACCTCGTGGTCGCCCTCGTTCCGTCTTCACGCTATATCACCGAACATGTTGCCGTGTTCGAATCGACTTATGATCTGTTCCAGAGCGATGCTGTTGATTCATGGTGCGGACCAATGCTTCCTGTGCAGCTTCGAACTTGTGTCGTTCACTAAGATGGTGATTTGCAGAAATACTCCCGTCGCTGGACAATTTCATGTCGTATGGTGCGGATGTGCTCAAGGCACGCCCTGACCACAGGCAGAAAGTTTTGGACATGTACTGCACGGCTATGACGAGCCCCCAGCTGGGGGACGACGGCAAGATTAACGGGCGCAAGCTGACAGAGCCAATGCTCCTTAACTTGCATGGTCATGTTGACGATGTACGTATTCACATTCACAATTCTCACCTGCAAACTCTTTCTCATCACGCTTCTGCAGTACTTGCAAGCCATCATTGCGATCGCCGCTGACCACATCGACAAAGGCAAGACTTCCTTGCTAACCTCGAGAACTTCATCGACGCCGTCCTCTACAATGCCTCCGCGATACTACACTTCATGGAAGCATACAAACCTGTATTCTCGGGCTTATTTGTCGACCGCTGGTTCGCGGCGATCACTGACGATGCCAAGCTCCTGTGCGTGTATGACAAGCGCAATCCCAGAGGGATCGAAGGATGGGTGGCCGGGATTGTGGGTGGTTTGAATATATTCAAGACACTACCCCAGGCTGTGGCGAGTGGGTTGTGCATCGTTGGTGCGAGTGGGATCTTGACTAACGATGTGATTTTGCAGAGCGCAAGGCGTTGGAGGACCAGCTTGTCGAAGGGGACGATGATGAAGATGAAGACGAGACAAGGTATCTTATCTTGAGGGAGAGGAAGATGGTAAGTATGCATTGCCTTACCTGCGGTGATCGCTCACGCAGGTATGTAGAAGACGTCTGGGACGAAGACTCCGCGTATCTCGAGATTCCGGTGAGGGAGGTTCGTCCCAACTTCCTGTTGACATCCCCCCGCTTACGCAAACCTCTTAGGGTGCTTGTCTGAGAGACAATCTGAGAAAGCAGAAACGGGAGTCAGATACAGCCGAAGAATCAGAGATCGAAGAAGAACAGGGAAGAACTCAGGATTTTCAGTCTGCTTGATACCATCAACCCGTATACTATCACCTTCATTACAAGTATGTCGTGCATTGCGTCTTATCCTGTTTCCTGCTCGTACATAGCATTCCAGAACCAAGACACTGCTTTATACCAGACTGCGATGACGACGCTCACAGTTGAGCAGCAGACTATGCCTATGGAGGTGGTGACGATAGTGCAGAGCTAGGCTGGCCATAGCTGAGGTTGTGGCTGTCTGTCCTAGTTATCGTGATCGTGTCGCTTCTGCTTGTTCAACGTGCCATTGACATTGGGCACTTTGCACTTATACACTGACTTGCTTATAGTGGTCTACATATTAGGTACAAGGAAAGACTACATCGCACACAGCGTACATGCATTTGTGTGCTGGGAGACGATGGCAAGAGTAGCCTCACTCTTCCGCCAACGCGGGCTTCTTTGATAGCAGACCTTCACATGTTCTCAAGGAGCTGCATGCAAGATGTCAGTACAGCCACCGATGTTCACGGTCGACGGTATACTGAGGCTGAAGAGCTTGAAAGAAGTCGCCCATGTGCGTGAGTGGGACTTTGGAATGTGATGGGAGAAGAAGCGACAAAGACAACCGCTCCTGAACCCACATCAATACAGCTCGACAAACCCGAGAAGGACATGATACCCGCTATCGGAGACAAAACAATGAAGATGTTGTGTGCGAAAATGCCTTGGTGACGCATACTCAGAAACGTCCTGTTGGCAAATGCGTGCAGGACATTATACCAGTCCTGCCTTCGATGAGTGCCACGGACCACGGTACAGTGACATCAAGAGAATGAAAGGTGTTCTGCAGGTGCGTGAGCAGGACTATGGAATACAGTGGGAGGGACTCTGCCCTGATGAGAGGCGCGAAAAGGATTGGGCAACGAACGATGCAAACTGGACGTTTGGGGTTGTGTGTGATTGGGATTCGAAAAGCAGAGGAAGTGAAACATCAGGGACGAGGTACCGAGTGCGGCGGGTCGATATCCCATACTGGCAGAAGATCGGTAGAGGGAGATGAGCAGTTGGTATGACAGCAAATGAGGCATACTAGAGTATGATGGACAGTGTATGTTCCCGCACTTTTTGGGTTGCGAAACGGACCGAGGGAGTAAGTACATCGTTGCAGGTGGCGGAGTGCATTGGTACAATAGTTGCGGAACCTGGCGCCTATGAGTATGCCACGAGGCCACGTTCATGTTATGAGATGCTGTAGACACGTTGCACTATCAACGCACTTTGACCATAAACCATCACTCCCGAAACAGGTAGGCTACTCGCATTCTTCTCTTGGCTGGGTCTAACTTCCCGGTAGGCGTAACAAACGGAATCCGGCGAAGCGCCTTGCTTTGTAGAGCAGCTGAGTATGAAGGACAGCAAGCAACTAGTTGAGCCACATCAAGAGCCTGTCAAGACATTTGAAGGTCATGAGAAGCAAATTCTGTGCATTGCAACCTTTCCAGACGGCAAAAGAATAGCGACTGGGTCTTACGATAAGACAATACGCATCTGGAGGCTTGAGGACGGCATGGAAATGAAGAAGTGGGTGGTGAAGAAGATCGTCAGCGCACTTCTAATCTTGCGAAACGGGAAATACGTGGTTAGCGCTGAGGGAGAGGAGCCAGACTCGGGTTATGACTTCGATGATGGGAAGGAGTATCCGTGGGTACTGTGCATGCGTGATGCTGAGAGTGGGAAGGTCGTTGCAGGTCCCTTGGACGGTCACACAAACCCTGTGTTGACTTTGGACATTTCCCCTGACGGCGGTATACTGGCCAGTGGGTCATGGGACCACACGGTCATTTTATGGGACACCGTCACCTGGCAGAGGAAAGGTGATCCCATCAGGTGTGGCGCAGAAGTCAATTGTGTCCAATTTTCTCCGACCGGTCAACTCGGCGTTGCTACCAACAAAAATATCCAAATATGGGACGTGGACCGAAGAGAGCGTCTTGCTCAATTCAAAACCCACCGTGACTTCAACAATGCATGGAACTTCTCGATCACCTGGACTCATGATGGAGCCCATCTCCTCTCAGGAGGCAATTACGATGATCCCGTCATCCGCTCTTGGGACACTTCTATCTGGAAACAGGCTGGTGATCCCTGGACTGGCCACTGTGATAGCAACATCAATCATATCACCTTGAATCCAGCTGGCACCCTTCTCGCATCAGCATCTCCTGATCGCACAGTTCGCGTGTGGCAGCTCCCCACAGGCACAGAAGTTGCCCGCTTTCAGCACTCAGATGGGGCGATTCGTGTTGTATTCTCGGTGGATGGACACTCTATATTCAGTGGCGGCTTCGACAACAAAATATCGCAATGGGAGATACCAGAGCAGGTGCTCGAAGTAGTGCGAAGTGATTCTCTTGGCGAGAACAATGAGGTGATTGCTTCCAACTTTATTTCCCTCTGCGTGCAAGCTCACGCGCACCCATTCCAGGCTGGTCCTTCAGCGCGCAAGACACGGGTGAGTCCTCTAACCCTGCTTTCTGGATATACTCACCCTTCACCAGAATATGAAAAGGCTTCCCAATGTACGTGCTTTCATGGTCATCATTTCACTCGATTCTCAGATCCTCTCAGTCGGAGATTCCTGGCCAGCGCCGCAATCAACCACTGAGCTACGAGCTCACCAACAGGCCTCGTGGACGGGCTACTCACTCTGGATTGCCACGCGCTCATGCAGAGAGTTCTTCGTTGCATGATTTCAGGACCTTTTTTGGTGGCATTCAGTTGTCATCGCACAAGAAGGGGAAGCAAAAGGAGCTTCAACCGAAACGAAAGACTCCGCAAGTTGTCGACGTTCCTCTTGGAACAGCGACACCTGTTTGTTTTCTGCAATTTTATTTGGTTTGTAGGATCTGACCATGTCCTTCGCTAGGGTGACGCCGTTGGTGTGGACGACGGAACACGGCCATATGCGCTCTTCTTTTGCCTCAGCTGGTTCCGTAAAAAGGACAAGAAGCCAGATCCGCCGCGGCAACGTTATGATGACGACCCCGACGATGACGACGACTTTCTCAACACTCCCATACCTACTACTACGCGGTACAATCATCTCATCCATTTTTCACGCACATTGTCTGATTTAATTTCATAGGGTTCAAGTTCAGCCCGAGACAGGGCCATCTCGCTTTGCACTAGTGTTTGAAGAACACCCGCAGGCTCGGTCTTCTTAGTCAGTTTCTTGGACCCATTATACTCGAAGCTTCACGCCATGCTCGCCCTTCCTCTGATGACTGTGACCTCCAAATGGACTTTTCCTTTCTACTATACGTGATATTACCTGATGGAAACATGTAGGCATATGTATGTTTAGCGTTTTTCTTACCCTTGTATTTGTGTTCATTCACCTCATCGACCGTTCGCTTTCGGTGCATCAACATTGTGCACTTGGCACTTCAAATTATAAGAGGGAACAGCTGTCTTGCTTATACTAATAGTGGTCTACCTAGGTTCTAGGAAAGACTACATCGCGGCTATTGACGACGAGGGGATCGAGCCTTTTCCTTCAGACGTCCATATATATCACAATTAATTCGCTCAGCGTTCATCGTTGCATCATGATGCACGTAAGTATTCTTCTCGTTAGATTCGCCGCAATATGTGTCCACTGTCGACGCATTGCACCCAGCTCCGTCAACCACAAACCATCACTTCAGTACCAGGTTGTTAGCACTGTCCTTTTGGCCTCCTCTACTTCCCGCTAGACACCTTACCAGACAAGAAATCTGGTAAATCCGCCTCTGTAGACCGCTAGCCGAGCACGAAGGATGGCAAGCAGCCACCTGATTCATATCAACATCCTGTCAAGACGGCTGGAGATCATGAGCATAACACCAACTCCACTGCAACTTTTCCAGACGGCGAGAGAATAGCGACTGGGGCTGTGGAGTCGGGTCGGTGTGTTGATATGAAAGAACACTCTGGTGGTGGGTGAGTCTGACCTGTGATGCATCATGCATGCGATGCTCTAATACTTAACTAAGTCGTTGAGACTGCGAAATGCACCGAGAAAGTATGTACGTACGCCGTTCAGGGTGAAGAAGTGCCTTAACCCTGGCGCCTATGGACAGCCCTCAGAAGGGGGCCACCCTTACTAGACGCATTGAACCAGCAAGTTGCAACGCACCCTGATCATAAACCACCAGGTAGGTCGCTCGCATTATCCTCTTCGCCTCCTCTAGTAACTTATTGCCAGGCATGCCAGACAAGAAATCCGGTGAAGCACCCGAGCATGAACTTGAAGCACAACAGGCAACCTGTCTCACCAAATCTTGTGAAGACGCTTGAAGGTCACGAGCATATAATCACCTCCATTGCCACGTTTCCAGACGGGAAAAGGATAGCGATTACGTCCTGCCGACAAGGCGATACGCATCTGGAGGCTCGAGGACGGTACGGAAATGGAGAAGTGGGTGGTGAAGAAGCACGTTGGCCCACTTGTAATCTCGCGAAAAGGGAAAGGCTGTAACGTGGTTAGCGCTGAGGGAGAGAATCCACGAGGCGATCCCGAAGACGATCTCGATGAAGGCGATCTTGATAAAACGGTGTATTGGCAGCTATGGGTGCGTGATGCTGAGAGTGGAAGGGTTGTCGTAGGTCCCTTGGATGGTCACACTCACATTGTGATTGCGTTGGACATTTCCCGTGACGGCAGTATGCTCGCAAGTGGGTCAGTCGATCGCACAGTGATTTCATGGGATACCAACACCTGGCAGAGGCAAGGTGCTCCCCTCTCGTGTGGTGCATACGTCCTTGACCTCTAATGTTCTCCGTCTGGCGCTCAACTCGGTGTTGCTACCACCGACGACATACAAATATAGGACTTTGACCGAAGGGAGTGTCTTGTACGCTTCAAGGGCCACGGGGACTACAACAACGCGGTGAACACTTCGCTCACCTGGACTTGTGATGGCGCCTATCTCCTTTCAGCAGGTGATGTCAAAGATCCTGTCATCCGCTCTCGGGATACCTCTACCTGGAAATAGGCTGCTGATCCCTGGACCGGTCATGATGTCGACAAGCACGTCTATCATATCACCTTGAACCCAGCTGGGACCATTCTCGCATCAGCATCCGATGACCACACGGTTCGCTTGTGGCAGCTCCCCAAAGGGCCAGAAGTCGCCCGATTTCAACACTCAGATGAGGTGTTTCGTGTTGCATTCTCAGTCGATGGACAGTCTATATTCAGTGGCGGCGACGATAAGAAAGTATCGGAATGGCAGATACCGGAGGATGTGCTCACAGCAGCGCACAGCAAGTCTCATACTCTGGTGGGCGAGAAGGAGGTGACAACTCCCAACTCATATTTCCGTGCAAGCTAATGTGCGCCCATTTCAGACCGGTCCTTCACGGGGAAAAAAACGGGTGTGTCCTACTGGCACGCATTCGATGATTGTACTAACTATTGCCCAGAATTTGAATCGCCTTTTTGATGTGTGTGGTTTCATTGTTACCATTTCAATGATGTCTCAGATACTCGTAGTCTGAGATCCCCGGCCAGCGCCGCAATAAGGGGGTGAACTACGAGTACATCGACAGCTCAAACATACGTGAAAATCGCTCTCCATTTCCACGTGCTCATGCAACACGCTCCTCTTCTTCTCCCTCCCATGGTGTCGGTACCTTTTTTGATCGCATTCGGCCATTTTCACACAAGAAGGGAAAGAAGAAGGAGCGTCAACCATCATGAAAGGCTCCGGACTTTGTCGATGTTCCTTTCGGAGCAGCCACATACGTTTGTTTTCCGCAATCATGTTAGGTTCGTAAGATCTGACTGCGTCCTAAGGGTGATGTTGTTGGCGTGGATGATGGAACACGACCGTATAAGCTCTTCTTTTGCCTTAGCTGGTTCCAGAAAAAGGAGAAGAAGCCGGATCCGCCACGGCTAATCTATGATGACGAACTCGAGGAGGATGAATCTGAGGAAGACATGCTCGACGTTCCCATACCTACTACCCGGTAATTCAAGCTTATATATTTGTTAAATGGGTTACCTGATATAGTATCGTAGGATCCAAGTCGCCCAGCACGAAGAAATTGAATTGAAATCAATAACTAGTCGATCGCAGCCAGAGGCAGGACCATCTTGCCTTGCGCCACCAGAGGAACACTCAAGAGCACAGTTTTCTTAGTAAGTTTCGTGTCTCAAGCTTTGCATTGTACTTACAGCTTCATATCATTTGCCTGTGTCCGTAACAGACATTGAAATTGACCACCCAGACTCGTGGAGGTTCTCGACGGCTCTTGCAACTTTCCACTCGGGCATCAGGGGCGTCGCTTAAAACCAAACAACCTTCAATAACTCATGCCTGGCAGATTTGTTTGAACATAACTTTCATCACACTTTCTAATAACAAGGTTGTTTCCCTTAGAATATCAATATTATATTAGGCATGTTCACGCTATTTATGCACTTTGGCTGTGGGCATAAGTAACATTCACAGGACAGCCTGTGCTAGGACATGTAAGGGTGACAGTGCAGAGCAACACAACAAAGGGCGACAAACTGTTCAACGCTGATATTCATATCTACGTTTGCAAGATGTCAATACAGCCATCGATGTTCATGGTTGACGGTATATTGAGGCCCAGGAGTTTGTAAGAGCCCATGTGCGTGAGTGGGACTTCGGAACGCTGTAGGAAGGGTTCTCCGTACCTGAAAAGCGGGAAGAGTGGACGAGCCATGATCAAGCCTTCGAGGTTCCGGATGCTGTACCGAAAAGTAGATCGCAGGGGGTGCAATACCAGATTGGCTGTAGGTTCCTCATGCTGACCGGAGATCAGTGATTGGAGATATGCAGTTGGCACGGGGGTAGGATGCATGTCATAGAGAGTACTACGAATGGTTTATGGTCCACCACTTTGTCGGGACGAGGGAGTAAGTATGTCATTCCGGGTGACGCAATGACCCAGGATGATATTTATGGACCTTGATTGGCGCCTATAAGCAGCCCACAGCCACGATCCGATAATGAGTTACAAGCTGTAGATCCACCACACCAGCAACGCACCTCGATCATAGACCATCACTCCAGTGACAAGTAGGTTTCTTGCATTCTCCTCTTGGCCGTATCTAACTTCCAGCTAGGTATAAAGACGAGACATCCGGTGGGGCACCTGCTTCCTATAACATCTGGACGACATGCAACAAGCTGGCTCAAATCGGAAACCTGTCAGGACATTTGAAGGTCATAAAGAGTACATCCACTCCATTGCAACTTTTCCGGACGGCAAGAAAATAGCAACTGGGTCGTCCGATAAGACAATCCGGATCTGGAGACTTGAGGACGGCACGGAAATGATGAAGTGGGTGGTGGAGGGTTCAGTCAAAGCACTTGCAATCTTGCCGAATGGGAGACACGTGGTCAGCGTTGAGGAAGTTTCGAAGGTGGTCCAACTGCTGAGGATTGTCATTTTTTTGGGGGGATATGGGTACATGATGCAGCTGAGAGTGGGAGGGTTGTCAAATACTTGGACGGTTGGGGCGGCTTCTTGGAGTCTTCTTTGGACGTTTCCCCTGATGGTAAAACCTTGGCCAGCGGGGGATCGGACTGCAGAGTCAATTTATGGGACACGACCACCTGGCAGCGGAAGGGTGCTCCCCTCTCCTGTCACGGTGCCTCACGCTTATTATTCAATCGCGTCAATTGTGTCCAATTTTCTCCGTCCGGTCAACTCGCCATTGCGACCGACCAAGATATCCAAATATGGGACTTGCGCCGAAGGGAATGTGTTGCTCAATTCAAGAACTACCGCAACGGGGGGCCGTGCAACCACTCACTCACCTGGACTCGTGATGGCGCCCATCTCCTCTCAACAGGTACC
>JABCPV010000849.1:0-10289 GCA_016584345.1 Suillus ampliporus | reverse complement strand
GGCTTCGTCTTCCGGCCCTTAACCCTTATTAAAGGTAGAACCTCCTTGCTCGTCTGTGTCACAAGATATGCGACGTGAGTCGTCTTCTCGATGACGGTGCCGGACTGGGAGGCAATGTATTTGGGACCCAACTGGTTTCTAGTCCAAAAACTTTCTCCGGCTCTTCGTTGGGCCCGGGGAAAAGCGCGTTCCAGAACCGAGAGTTTGCAATGGGGCCTAAGCACTTGGCAACGCGAAGCTGCCGGGAGCGTTGTACCACCCAGACCACCTCCTAGCCTTGTATAGGTGGATGGTCTTTATGGCTTGGACGGCTTCGTCTCCACCGAAGAGTCCTGCGACTCCAGATACATCCAAGCTGAAATTTCCTAAACTGACGGAAACAGGGTGTTGAGACATGGTTGGTATGTGGTTACACTGTCGCTCACTGGGCTCCTTACTTATATCTAGCTTCTTGGTACCCTTGCACACAGACACATTGCTATGTGGGTATTCTGATTCACGCTATTTACGCCCAATGTTTCTCAGATGGGCGGCTACGAAGCTTGGAATTCGAGGGCCACAGCACGGGGCTACAGCGAAGTAAATGTTCCCTTGACATTCATTCTATCGAGTTCTGTGAAATTGAACATCTGGTATGCAGTCTAATGAGCGTCAAATACTATCATAGATAGATCTTCTACGCTTCTACGCGATAATTGCTTACACGCACTCAGACGTCCCTTGCCTCCCAGATCGACTGTACAACGAAAGTAAATCAGAACGCCGCTCCCTGCAGTCCTCAAACGCAAGCTGCGCATCCTCCAGGAAGATGTCCAGCAATTTGCATTCCTCCTTGCACAAACCCTCCTTCTCCTTTGCTGTTGCGTGAAAATTCTTGTTCGGGCTTGCAGATTTTAACTGCCCTGCAACCTTGGCTCTCCAGAGATTCCAAACCCTCGTCTTGTTCGGCACGAACAACGATAACATGCGCTCCGCGTCAAAGTCTGCGTTTGTCTCTATTCCATCGCTGAGAATAGAGCAAGCGAAAACAGCCTGGCTCCTCCTACTGTGGAGGAGATATTTCTTCATCGAGTTTTCATCAACCTTCAGCGCCTTGCATAACAGATCTCCTTGTATCTTCTCGCTCTCCAGGGAAGAAAGGAACGAGTTGTAGGTCCAAGATGCTGCAAGCGAGGAGAAAGAGAAAACATCAACTTGGCCGAAGAGTGGTCGTCTGAGGGATTAAGAGGAGCTGTAACATGAAACTGTGCTAGCAAAAGGAGCGAGCACAGTCCAACGCTCCGGTACTCTCGTTCGCCATGCATGGCGAGGAAGAACTTCCCTTGGTTCATCGCATTCACGTCTTTCTCTGGCCCTTTCAGGACGACAACATCGCGTGGGGTCAGAAGCAATCCATCCCTGGAGGCACGCCTGGGTCATCGTTTTGGGTGACCGGAGATGAAGCCGCGCTAGCCGATCAACGAAGCAAGTTATGCCACTTGAAAAGATTCCAAGAAGAATGAGGCTGAAGGCAAGCCAGTCGCTGACGATAGCACATGCGATGCATGTCGCGAGGCTTATGGTTATGGGTATGGTGGCTAGCAGTGCGTGATAGGCGCTCATCATCCCCACTTGGTCCTTGTATGTGACGTCTCCGACGCCGATAACAGTCACTGCTGCAGGCAATGTCTCCGTGCTGGGTTTACCCTCAACTCTTTCTCCCGTCAATTCCCTGCTTCTCTGTATTGTGAGGTATGCGAGGTGCCCTGTGGTCATGTCTGTGCCAGACAACGAAGCAACATACCGCGGGCCCCTGCTTTCCATCCAGGCCAAATGCTTCAGATGGGTTCGGGATTTGGACCTGGGAACAGTCCGTCCCAGAATCGGAGTTGGCTAACTGGCCGTATCTTTTAGCGACCGTGTAGCTCCCCGGGGAGTTGTACCACCCTAGCCATCTTCGACCGCGGTACATATGCACCGTAGCCATCGCTGAGAGTGTTTCATCGCCGCCAAAAAAGCCAGCTACGCCGGCCGCATCAAGTTTGAAGGATGAATTATCGATTGAGACTTGCGGTACATCTTCAACAGACGTCGTGAATTCCATTCAAAGTCTTCAAATACCGATATTGACGCCTGGGCCCTGCCTGGCCACTTTCGCTCCGTTCATCGCGTAATTGACTAATTTTAAGGGTTGGGGCCCTTGGCTGTGCTGGGAGAACTTGAATATGCATCCTCGAGGCAAGCCTTATTAGTACCAAATGGGTATACTTACTTCTCATCTGACCGACACAACGGCGCACAGCGAATTAATATTAGAAGTTTACACAGCAAGCTACAGCAAGTCCGTGTATTGTACGATCACTCTGATGGGTATCAGAGTACAATATCAAATTACGAGGGCATTCATCCGATTTGTGAAAGAAGCTTGGGGATTCCTGTGCGAGGCCACCAACCGCAAAGGGATCTGATAGAACGTGAGTCCGACTCATGCAAGGGTCTGAGAGCACATTCGGATCGGAAAACAATAAACCAGTGCGCCCACACGATGACATTTAACCCCAACTTTCTGGAACACGCTGATAGACTCGCCAAACCTGGCTAGAGCCATTGGGCTTCGTATAGAATCGGTAGAACTCGTATAGGTGTGGCGACTGGCATCGGCGTGAGGGATAGTATTTCCAAAGCTCATTTGTCAAATCCCTCCCCCAAACAAACTAATAACAGCCACGGGAGGAGGTCCGCCTTCGCGGAGTTTTGTTTGCCCACAATAAGCAAAGACGTATTTTGAGGGATGCCATGTCACTGTGGGTGACGGCGCTAATGCAGGAACACGATGCAACGGGGCACCCGTCTCTGTTGCACACTGTTGGGCCCATCAAATTAGAGGCAGATGCATGATTGAAAACGAGTTCTTACTATGTCGATGTAGGGTCCTGTATTTGCAATGGCGAGGTACTCTCCATCATACGAAAAGCTCAAGGCATTGATCGCATTTCTGCAGGAATCAAGTGAGTGGAGGGATTGATGTGCATTGATTTACTCACTCGCAAGTGGAGATTGTCCGGGCACATATCCATTCACTCAGATCGAACATGTTAACAATGGAGTCATATCCCCCAGATGCAAGATACCTAAAGTCGATGTTAATACATATTGATTAAGCACATATTAGCTAATACGTACCTTCCCCGGGGATCGAGTGCTACTGCAACACAGCCTCCGACATGAGCGGCAGGGCTTTCTCGAAGGGTCAGCGTTGGATAGTCCATGACCCGAACACTATGCTCGGAATGGTGTGTCAGGATTATACCATCACCAACATGATTGAACATAGCGGTAGATGCGACAATGCTCTGTCGAAAGATGTCGGTAACTCGTTACATGATCGAGACGATGTTGAACAAACCCCGTCCTTATCTGAGAGATGCCACTGCTCTTTTGCTACATCACCATCTCTCCCATATGTCAAGAAGAAGAGCTGGTGCCCAGCTGAAGTAAATATCAAAGCTCTGCCGTCCGGAGAATAATTCGTTTGCACGGGCGAGATTTTCAGAACTATTTGCTGCGTGTGCCGACTTTCTTGAGTTCTGTAAGGGTTACTCACAGTGAACATGAGACATACAAAACTTACGTCGCGCATCCCAGAATACAATCCTTCTGTCCTTCTGACTCGATGTACAAAATAACTCTGGATGAGTGGGATTCCATGATATATAGTCAACGTCATCCGAGTGACCGCCAGAAAAGTGAGTTGCAGCTCTTGATTCCATCTGCGATTGGAGTATGGTGATTGACTCGTGACGAGATGTAACATATACGTACGCTAATTTCCGGAGTCCAGATGCCGAGTGATCTGTCGATACCCAACGCCAGCTAGACCTTCCCATCGCAACTCCATGCTACATGAGTTATAGCTTGAGGCGATGGTATACGTAGGTCGCGCGGCTTTATGCGCAGGAAAGTTTTGGTGCCTGGTTCAGTGGGAGTGCATTAACATGCGAAGTTCTTTGGGATATTATGAGAGTCCTCTACACTCACATGCAAACCGCGCGCGCGAATGTTGTATGGGAGAGGGGGGAGACGGGTGGCCGCGTGAAGGGCGCCCACCTCTTCTTCTTCCTGCTGTTTATTTGACTTGACTGGAATGTGACTGAGATCGAATTGAGGCAGTGGTTTTTCTTGAGGGCACCTGGCAACAGACGTTGTTTGTGACTATTAGGATCAGAAGCCTATAGTAAACAACCACAATTGATACCAATCTAGTCGCGCTATGGGGAGACATCGGGTTGTTCTGTCAATTGAAGTTGCTTATTCTTACAAGTTAGAAGATAGCCTGCATTACTGCTGACCCAGATTTTTAATCGGTGCGACAGGGTCAGACAGACCGACCGGTACGACCTTCGATTACTATGGTAGAAAACTATCGACGGTTGTTCCAAGTTTTGGATTCGAATCACGAGCACAGATTAACAGAAAGGTGCATGCAACTGAATTCCGTCAAATCGGTGTCCTATACGTGTGAGCCCGATCGCTGAGCGCTGTATTGTTGCCCCTTACAAACATGTTACAATCAATCCAGTTCAGTGACTTTTGTCCCACTTAGCCAAAAGTAGAAGAAAAATGACTTTGAAGTATGTCTGGTTAGATGTAGATCCGGTACGCGGTTGACCATCTGTTCTCGTTTGGCGTGCATATGCTGAGAGCAGTGCCTTACAGGGACATGATGATGCTACCGCACTCATGATGGCCTGTCAACTAGAAAATATCAAGCTGCTTGGAGTATCCAGTGTATGTAAAGCGGCGTTCTCCCGGACAGGTCAGGCTTATCAAGTCAAATCGCCCTAGGTTCATGGCAATGCGTCCGCTGATTGCACTGTCAAGAACACTGCAAAGTGTCTGCACGCGTTTGCCGCACCTTCCGATGTCCTAGTTTATCGCGGCGCATCCAAGCCGTTACTTCGACCCACAAAGCACGATCCTGAAATCCATGGAGAAGATGGCCTAGGAGGCGTTCTAGGGCTCCCTTCAGCTGATAGTCCTGAAGTTCGGACACGATTCGCTCGGAAAGATGATGGGTCGTTCATCCATGCCATCGAGGGGATGGCGACAGCGATCAGGGATGCATGGCGCAATGGTACTGGGTGCCAAGTGTCGGTTGTCTCTTCCGGGCCGATGACGAACATTGCCCTCTTTGTCAGCGTCTATCCAGACCTTTGGAAGCAGTGGAACAGTTTGTATTCATGGGCGGAGGAGTTGGCCTCGGAAATAGATCTGCCGTCGCAGGTAAGTTGTTCTACATGAATGTCTATCCCTTACGCTGATCATATAGAGTTCAATATTATGTGTGACCGTGCGTATCCTACTGGAAATGTTACGATACTCGTCCTGATCCTCCATCAGCGGAGGCGGCTCAGATTGTCTTGGACGCTCCAGTCAAGACTGTCATGATACCCATCAATGTTACACACACGGCGATTGTCACTTCAGCTATTCATTCCCGCCTGAGATCACCCCAACTGCCTCTTCTGAATGGCGTGCTGGCTCATCCGTCCACTAATCTCAGAAGCACACTTTCTTCCATCATCAGTTTCTTCGCAGGAACGTACAAGTCAACATTTGGTTTCGATCAAGGTCCGCCTCTCCACGATGCACTAGCGATTGCATATGTGTCCCATCCTGAGCTCTTTAAAGCTCAACGTTTTAGAGTGGATGCGGAGTTGCACGGTAAGCACACGGCGGGAGAAACGATCGTTGATGTCTGGAATTATCGAATTTGTGATGACTCATGGGGCTCCACCGGGAAGAATTGCTTGGTTGCCCAGGAGGTTCAGGTGTGTGTTCGAACTTACAGCCGTCCTTTCGTCTCACGAGAATGACTCCCTTAGGTTGCGCAGTTTTTTGAATTGCTTTTGGATTGTGTCTCCAGATGTGATCCAGTATCTCCACTCAATGTACAACGATGACAAGCACCTTCATAAGTCTGGCAACCTTCTTCTTTACATCTACTCATGCTCTCGCTGCCATCGATCTATCCCCTATCTGTACTACCAATAGTTCACATCAGGCATTGCCCTGAGCGTGGAACTGCGCGTCAAATTCTACTCGTTGACTTACGTGCTTTCATACGCAATGCACCTTGTGACCAGTATAAACTGCCATTTCTGCCAGAACTTTTCCGCGCCTGTTGCATCAAGTCGAAGGTTCCATGACAATCGAGCGCTTTCGGTAAGGCTATTCTCAGTTGGAAGTTGCGAACAGCATGTAGGTAGTGTTGTGGGCAGAAGTCCGCCATTCTGCTGAAGTGGTTCTGCCAAACTGGTTCTGCCCGGCAGATGGCAGAATTCTGCGGGCAGAATCCGGCACAATTGCCCGCAAATAATTCTGCCCCCAGCACTACATGTAGGATCACATTCGCGCGGTTTCACTCACCATCACTGATTGGCGATCACAGGCGGTCACCTTCGTCAGGGAAGTATTCTCGTCAAATCAGTATCTCATAGGAACTGGGTAGTGCTGTTGGTCACGTTGATCTATTGGCTGTGTTTTGTTCCAACACGTTTTGGGTTGCTATGTTAACCACTGCACGAGACACTCCTCATCGCCACCCGAGCCAGGAGGCATCACTTCATATCAATACTTATCTGATGTGTCAGCCACTAATTGTCACAATTACCCTCATCGGAAAACTTTGTTCCTTGGCGTCAGTAGATGGTATAAATACATCTCGATTCTCGTCACGCCCTGTGGAACAGAACCACCTTTTGACGTTGGCAAATTTGCCTTGTGCTATCCGCTATGGGTGTCGACAAATCGTGAGTGCCATTTTTTTCAGCATACAAGCCCATCTCAAGTGACGGTTGCGTCCAGGGGCAACAAAAAAACAAGGTTGGTTTCATGAACCGTAGACATCATCATCCTAAGTTTTCCCCTAGTCGTTTCAATTTCATTCGTCGATCATCGTCACGAACCAGTGAGGATGGCGCTGCCCAGGTGTGATCCCTGCTGCTTCTTTGCGTGTTCTTGCTAACGCATGAATGTCCCAGGAAGCGTCCGTAGACGACATCGAGCATGACTCGGCACACGCGGAAGGTGAAGATCAAAATGCAAGAAACTCTCAAGACGAATTACCTCGTCAGGATTCCTTGCCTGTAGTGGCGGAATCCCTGCAAGAGGAGGGAGAAATGCAACTCACGTCCGGATCATTAGACCCAGCCGCCCAGGCGGCCCAAGAGTCTTCCAGCGCGGAGGACAGCGACATAGTCACCAGCCCTGTCGAGGACCCTGAGGATACCCTCAAGCGCCTACAGGAAAATTTTCAGAACATGATTGACGACAAAATAGCGATCATCCCTCTTCGCTTGATAGACACCCACAGCGGGATCCTACATACTAGCAATGACCTCGACGAAGTTTTCAGAGAGTCGGAGGAGTACCGACGGCTCACTGAGGATCTTCTGTCCACGTCCGTGGAGGAACTTCAGCGCACCGTTGACGAATTCTTCGAATATGCAATGTTTTCTCACAAGTGGGCAAGTGCGAAGGACGAACCTCAATACGGGCAGATCAAGGGCAACGTCTACGAGATGAATGCCCCGCGAGAAATCTCCAAGCTGCAGCAATTCTGTACTGTCTCGAAGGGAGCAGGCTATCGTTGGGCGTGGAGCGATACGTGTTGCATCGATAAGTCGAACAATGCAGAGCTTCAGGAATCCATCATCTCTATGTTTGCTTGGTACAAGGAGTCGGCAATCACTATTGTTTACCTTGCAGATGTTTCCGACATCTCGCAGTTGAAGGACAGCCAGTGGTTTAAAAGGGGTTGGACGCTGCAGGAGCTCCTCGCACCTCGATTTGTTCGATTTTACACGCAGGATTGGCAACCGCTCATCGACTCTGATAAGAATCACAAAGAAGAACTTCTCACCGTTCTCCACGACATCACTCGCATCGACGTTGACGTTTTGAAGGAATTCCAACCTGGCGTCGACAGTGTCAAGAAGCGGTTGAGTTGGGTGGGCAGCAGGGCAACTAAGAAGATCGAAGACATGGCTTATTGCCTTATGGGTAAGCGTTGTCATAACCGATGAATCACTCTAACGCCTTTGCCAGGTATTTTTGGAATCCACATGCCCGTTATGTACGGGGAGAAACACAACGCCTTCGTGCGGCTTCAGAAGGAGATCATGGCACTTACTGAAGACCTCTCGCTCTTCGACTGGGTAGGAGAGCCATCAGCCCTTCACAGCTATTTTGCTGCGCATCCCAGGTGCTTTATGACCCCGTCTGATGACGCCCGGCAGGACTCCACTTCGTCGAAATTCGAATTCAGGTTTCTCAAAACTTCGAGGGGTATCACTACCGGCTTGTCTTCTACCGTTCTCAAGGCCATAAAGGATCTTTTTAGAGAACCACCTCCCGGACGTTTTATCGCGAATGGGAGAATGAGCATGCCACTCTTCGTCCACGAAGTGATCACCCTTGTCCCAAATCCCAACAAGTCCGGAATCTTTAGCTACCTCGTCAAAGCCGAGGGCCTCTCAGAGCTCGAGGTCATCGCCACGCAGGAGCTAGTTCCTGCATCTGGAAAGGACACTATCAAATACCGCATCGTGCGAATGTGGGAGGTCAGTCTTATTCCTCCGGAAAGCACAGTCGCCGTGGCCCTCGATGCCCCGATTACTGAGAGCCTTGATTCCCCGGAGCCGCCTACAATAGAGGACTCTCCGAAGCAGGAAAAAGAGAAGGAAAAGGGGAAAGAAAAAAAGGAAAAGGAGAAGGAGAAGGAAAAAGAGAGTTGGGTCGGCAGATCCAAGGAGTTTGTCACTGAGTTTGTCACCGATATCGGGGATATGGTCACTCACAACGCCGCTGCCACATTCCTTCGGAAGCTGCAAGAGCCGTTTGTCGCGCAACTTCTTTTTACGCACGGTGGTAAGCAGCCTTGGCGGAGAGTTGGAACTACTACTCGCATCATTGCCCATGCATCCTCTGGGTCCGTTAATTTCAGGGGTGTTAAAACTCTCCTCGTACATTGACATTTTGCGATCATATTGCTGCTCGCTATGTAGCGCTCAGTCTGCATATCTGTACCCATTGATTTTTTCGACTACGATTATGAACTACTAAGGCATTGTATGATAATTTCTAGAGGATTTATTCAAGCAAACTACTCGCATATATTTACGTAGTGTTGTTATCAAAGCCCTTGGGGTGATGGAGTCGGTGAACTGTCAAGTTGCTACATTGTAATTATGTCTGGCAATCGTAGAAACGACATCGAGACATGTCATGAGGGGAAACGCACCAAAAAGGGAATTGTGATCGACGCCCGTCCCATGTCACATCGACGTCGTATAGTGGTCACCACCGAGCCTCGTCAAACTATTCCAGCGTCACATTGTAGCACCTGCCTCAATGATGGACGTTGCTACAAGTGTCTTGGGCGACCTGCATGGAAATGATGTTGGCACAACACTTTTCACATAGGGGATCCTGCGACTTCGACACAGCACCATGGAAAGTAGGGAGAACGGGGAGTTTGTATGTGTACAAAAGACGCACGAAGGGATCCAAGTAACTCCTAAGACTAGCAACTTACTACGCCTCCGCTTTTACGCTACTCGACGTACTGATCAAGGTGCGACGCCGCAATATCAAATGCTGCTGGTATGCAGTGCGAGCGTCTAAGAGCAAGTCGCTCAGCAACTTCTTCTCGTCGTCATTGAATGCAGCTATGCGGTCACCACAAGCCTCAAGATCAAGTGATTGCAAGACCGGCTCGCTGCTTTTCATCTGTTCCAATACCTGGTGTCTCCAGACCGCCCACACTTGCGTGTCGTTCGGAATGAACTGTCGAAGGATATCTTGTGGTTTAAAACTCCTCTTCCCCCACTCTTTGGACTCGCAGTCGGGCTGGAGAGCTAGGCAAGCGAACACAGCTGCGGTTGTTCTTGTGCCCAGTTTGTACGTCTTCATGTGATCCTCCGACAAACCCAGCGCTTGGATGAGCAGGTCCTCCTGCAGGTATTCCTTGTCCATGGACGATAGGAAGAGATTGTATGCCCATGATACAGCGAAGGAAGTTAGGAACATGACCTGCCCGAACAGCGTGCCCTGTGGGATCAGGAGCAACTGCGTCAAAAACTGAGCGACCAGGAGAGTGAACAGAGCCCGATCGCTGCGTATTCGTTATTGGTCTCGGCGTCTTCATCACTCTGCACCCCCGGACCGCCCTCTGCATCTTGTCTGCCAAGCTTGTGGTGGGCGTCACGGATCCCATCCCCTACAATGCTTCTATCCCTCCTCTCCTT
>JABCPV010000848.1:0-10293 GCA_016584345.1 Suillus ampliporus | reverse complement strand
ACGGTTAACCTGAGGATGTCCTATGGAGCAAATTGCGTGAATGAGGAGCTCCAGCCTATTGTGACGCGGACTGGGCCAGCAACAACCAGCAACTGGTTGTCCATCACCGGTTATGCCTGTTCTATGCTGGTGGACTCATTGCTCACGCATCTAAAAAGCAATCCATGCAGGCACTGTCATCCACTGAAGCTGAGTACATGGCCATCACTCACACAATCAGGACGGCCTCTGGCTTTGTTCAATCTTCAGCGAGCTGCACATCTCCCTTCCCACACCAATCGTAATCCATATCACAATACCGGTGCCATTTCTCTCTCCAAAGAGGCCAAGAATCACATCCGCTCCAAACATATACAGTGGCTCAAAAAAGTGTCCGAATGTTTATGCATTTTCAAGTAATTGGGAATAGCAAGCCAGAACCAAAGTATGATAAAATGGTATAGGGATATGTCTGAAAGCCCTATATCATGGCTCGAATCTGAGATATATAACGTGGGAACCTGACCATATATGGGCAAGATATGGTAATTTTAAATACATGACTCATTCGGACACTTTTTTGACTTTATATTTAACCAAGACTATTCTATGATTCTAGTACTTTGTGTTACCCCCCTTGGCCTTAATAACTGCTGTAATCCTCCTAGGTATACTTTCTATCAATTTCTGACACTCCTCTTTAGCAATATTTTTCTACTCTGCTGCAACTCTTTCTCATAGTTCAAATAGCCCCTATAGAGGATCTTGATAGGCAGCAAGTAGTCTTTTGAGTAATTCCTAGAGATGTTCAATGGATTAAGGTCTGGAGACTGTGCTGGCCATGATAGAACATTGATATCATGATCTTCAAACCATTTTATAGACTAGTTTTGAGGTGTGCTGATAATGTCTTCTTCATCAATTCCTGACTTATGCATGCTTTTGAGTAGACACTCCTCTAGAATAGAGATGTACTGCTCTGCATTCATCCTTCCTTCCACCTCAAAAAGAATCCCCACCCATTCCATTCCACCCCATACAACCCCATACCATCATACTTCCTCCTTCAACTTCAGTTTACCCTTAACATTCTCTTTCTTCTAATGGTTCTCCTGCCTTTTTCCACACATATTCCTGGCCATCTGACCCCATTCTATTTGATTTTTGTTTCATCTGAATAAAACTTCTTCCAGTATTCCACAGTCCAATGTTGGTGCTTTAAAGCAAAGGCCAGCCTTCTCTTCCTATGAGCTGCAGAGAGAAGAGGTTTTTTCTTCTTGGTTACAGCCTTAAGATTGGCTGCCTTGATGGTATTTCTAACAGTTTGGGTTGAGACAGGAGTGAAGATGATGGAATTGATGAACTTGGTAGCTTGGTAGCATTTGAAGCCTTGCCAGATAGAATTTAGTGAACAATAGCTCTTTTGTTCTGTGAAGTAAGCTTGGGAGGACATCCATTTTAGTATTTTCCTTATCTGGTATGTCATTTTTTATGACTCTGGCAATAGTAGACTTACCAAGACCAGTTTTTGAAGCAATATTCCTGATATATAAACAAAAGGTACAGAGAACCAGGATATTATCCTTTTGAGCAGAAAAGATGGGCTTCATGATGATTATGTTGAATTTCATGATCTTGTTTGGGTTTATATATTCAAATTATATTAAAATTAAACCATATTATTATTATGACACCATTTTATTTAATAATATTATGCATGAATGGTCTGATTTTGTGATTTTAACATAAAGTCAAAAAAGTGTCCAATGAGTCATGTATTTAAAATTACCATATCTTGCCCATATATGGTCGGGTTCCCACGCTATATATCTCAGCTTCAAGTCATGATATAGGGCATCCAGACACATCCCTATATCACTTTGTTATAGTTTGATTCTGGCTTGCTATTACCAAATTACTTGAAAATGCATAAACATTCGGACACTTTTTTGAGCCACTGTATGTAGCAGTAGCAGTCAGATATTAAATGATGGAGCAGGTTTCCGTGATTCACACACAGGATCTGTTCAATCTGAAGTCATCCCTGACGTGAATATACAGCATGGAATTCCCATCAGATCGAGTGAAGGCTTGAATAACGTTAACATCGACAACATGATTAAAGAGTTCACTCTCAATACAGAACAGGTGCGCACTTTTCGAATCATTGCAGAGCATAGCCTTCGCGTTAAACCTGAGCCATTACAAATGTTCATTGGAGGTGCGGAGGGACAGGAAAGTCGCGTGTCATCAATGTGCTAAAGGAATTTTTCCGTCGACGTAATCAAAGCCGTCGATTTCGTTCGGCATCATACACTGGAGTTGCCGCAAAAAAAATTTCAGGAATGATACTATATTCAGCACTGAGTATTGGTCAATGCACAAATCGCTCAGCACGAACAAAGACAAACCGAGATCTTGTGGTGATGTGGGAGGGAGTGGATTACCTGTTTATTGACGAGGTGTCCATGATCGGATGTAATTTTCTGCTTCAGATCAGCGAGGCATTGACAGAAGCAAAAGGAAAAACGACACCTTTCAGAGAGATGAATGTCATCATGGCTGGTGATTTTGATCAACTACCACCGTTGGTCAGCCACGTTTATTCAGTCATGTGAATATGCATCGTGTAGCTACTACTCAAGGCCAGAATGCAGTCCTCGGAAAACTACTGTGGCTATCATAGATACTGTGGTGATTCTAGATGAGATTATGCGCCAGCAAGGCGAAGAGAACATGCCTTTTGTAGAACTATTGTCTCCTGTGTCATGGAAACTGCACAACTGCGATTATGAGTTATTGAACACACATCAGATCAGTAATGTGCACCTGATTGGAATGATGGCTGGAGACGCACCAGTGATTGTGAGTAATAATGACGTGAAGGATGCTTTTAATATCCAAGCGACCGTTGATTTCGCACATCGTATTGGTCATGAACTACATTGGTATTATTGCTCTGACTCTCAGTCTGGAAAACAGATCACAGATCCCTCATTGCGTATGCACCTCAATACTCTGCACTCGGATTGACCAATCAGCGACTTGGCAAGATTCCATTGGTAATTGGAATGCCCATTATTGTCGGTCATAACTTTGATGTAGAAGGAGGTATTGTCAATGGATGTCAAGGAACACTGAAATCTGTTCGATACACGGTTGATAACGATGGGAATCGACATGCACGATCATGCATCATTCATTCTTCGGATATTGCATGCAATGACCTCCCACAACTAAAAAGTGGAGAATTTGTAGCGTTAGAGAACAGTGTAGAACTGCATTTCACTCATCCGTACTCCCACAAGCAATGCAAAATCACGGGACCCAAGTTCCAGTCCTCCCAGCATTTGCGATGACGACTCACAAGGCACAAGGTCGAACACTATCGCGCGATCATCGATATTCAAAGTTGCAAAGGAACAGAACCACCGTATGTAATGGCTTCCCGTGCTACCTCCTTGGATGGATTACTAGTCCTTCGTCCGTTCAACATCAACAAAATTTGTAGCCGTCCTTGGGAAGACTCACGCAAGGAGGAACAGTGACTAGAATGTCTCCGACTTCAAACTGTAGTTATCCATGGAAGCAATGAAGAGAAAGTGTCGGCGCAACAGAAACTGCACACACAGTTCAAGAGCGCATTCTCTATGTCTATTGCCTCTACCATAGAGGCGCATGTTGACGTCCGCGAACATATGGTGCAGCAACTGGATGCATTACAGAACCACATCGATGATGTCTTCTCCCCATCGCATATCTTACAAAAAAAGCGAGTTAGCATTCTACGAGGCAAAATTGAACTAACATTGATAATACAGTGATCCGCAAACTAGATCTCGGAAATCAAAACGAAAGCTTCCTGATCCAGGATCAGATGATTCCAATGACACCATCCATGCAGATACCGACAAGTCTGGTCCATCGAAACGTTCCAAGAGAAGAAAACGCAAGCTTCCTCCTCCCAGCAATAAGCTGGAGAGTGTAAGGTGGCGCTAGGAACCCATTTTTCCAATGATGGTAATAGTTAGAAAAAAAAATTGAGATGCACAGACTGACATAATAGGTATACAGTGCGAACCGTGATGTATCAATCCTTCCTCCTCTTTTCCTATCTACAACGACGATGCAGACCAATAAAGTGCCATCTAGTAACAAAGGTAAATGTCAAAAAAAAATGTGATTTACCGTTCAACGTTTCACATAACGTAGTTTTGTTCAACATCGATCTTCTGAACATGATTCTTCTGCTTCTGTTTCTGCCCAACTTCATACTTTGGGTCAGACATGCAAAATATTGCATAAAGAAGAACTCTCGATGATCTTGCGCCGTTTCAACACCATCCTCGATCCTTTCATTGCACAGTTCTACTGGGAATTTTACCAGACCCTTCAACACATGAAAGCGATCATTGTAGGCTCTTGTGCTCTAGACATGATACTGGGTACAAGAAATACTCCGCCAAGAGACCTCAATATTGTGGTTCCACATGGATCTCTATCACTCATGGAGACGTTCATCAGATGTCCTATCGTATCACTCAATTGCAACCGTATGCCATCCTTCGCTATCATTCGTCGTCCATGACTTTTGCAAATACGGACGTCAGGGGAAGGTCATCACCATAACTGAACCTAAACGTCTTATGCACCCCCTGCATGTTGTATTGAACGGTCCATCAACAGCGGACATGACGTTTATCACCGCTGGTGGTGCTGTGTCATTTTATCCAGAATTGACGAGGAACTACCACACGGTAAAAAGTGAGCGGGGAAGGCATTGGGACCGGTCAGAAGCTGGGCAGTATTGGAAAAGATAGATTTGATGTCCATCCCGACATATCCTTCCTCAATTATTCTTGCCACGAATTATGTCCTAGTCTCTGGCATCACTTATCAAACCACAAAGAGTTTATCACCGTCGACTGGGACCGGCGCTTCTCAGCAAAATCCATACTGTACGACACCACATCGAATGGCATCTCAAACGACTATTGTTTCAACCCAAAATGCCGTTACAGTATTGATGTCGTGATTGGCAACTGTGATATTCCACCAAGAATCATGCCCTACAGCCCAGAGAGCGTCCGACAACAGTCAAAGTATATTGAGGACCACGAACCGGTAAGCATGCAAATCGAATCCGAACATTGTTCTACTAACAAATGAATTACAGCCGTATAAAAAGACGTTCAAAGGCCTGCTATATGCCACGGCATGCACAGAACCTCTTCTCGTTGATATTCCCCTACAAGACGGGGTTGACCAACTCAACACGCTCGACGAACTTGAAGTCAATCATTGGGTACATGAGCGTGACGTCATGGTTTGCACAGCATCGAGAGAAAACAACACCGAAGGACTTTCGACACATTTCCAAACTCCTCAACTTTGCCAGACGCCATCTATACCGTGTTCCCGAACAAACCAGTGACTATGCGGCACCAAACACTCTGCTACAGGACATAGCACGTAATTAACATGGAAGGCATTATCGAAGGTAATATATTGGTAATCAAGCAACGACGAAATGATCCACTCGACATCCTTGATATGCACGATAAGGATGTCTACCTGACTAATTTTCTCATATGAAGGTGAGTGGCAACATCCAAAACAAAACACTCATAGTGCTTTCACAGCTTCATGGACACCTGATTTCTCAATTGTACTCCCATCACATCTAGCACTTGTCGATTATCACTTCAGATCGCACTCTGTACCCCCTATTATAATATGAATCACGCATGATCCATCCCTATCCGAGGCCAAACACCAGCCCTAAGTTCAGATCGAATGACATCACGATCGCAGCCTGCCCCTAAAAATCCGCCACCATGCTGATAAGTTCTTCCCCCCCTTTTTTTTTGAATACCACAGACCGCCATCATGACAGACAAACAACGACTCTATATATGATATGCGAGTTTCCAACCAAGTTTATGAACAACTCTACGACTACATTCGTCGCCAGCCCAACGTGTCTGTCTTGCAGACGCTCTATACGAGCATGATTTCCACCGTGAAACGGACAACCGAGGCAATATATATTTCATCAATAACCACACTAACCAAGACTATGAGATTCTCCTCCCAGCTGAGATTGGATCTTCTTGTGTGGAACCAAACTGCAGGCCATGGCAGCCACTGGTTAGGAAGGCAAACAGAGGTAAGTCATAACAATCTCAGATTTAATTGAATGAAGACGCTAATGATCATAGCCAAACTATATCGACGACAACACCCCAGTCAAATGTCCTCTCGCCTGCCATGGGACGACAAGCACCAAAACTTGTCAATGATTGCTGGTACAACACAATGTGGAAATCAACATCATCATCGAGACCGAGAAAGAACGAGACGAAAAAAATCAAGAGGTATGTAACATTGTTACCATACCTACCAGCATCATCACTGAAGACGATCCAGACTTTCATTGTCAAAGACTGTCTCAGTGCGCGACCTCCGACAACACCAATCCAGACGTCATCATAGTCCACACCCAACGCTATATGACATCCCACAGAACAGTGCGAGCAAAAGAAAAACACAGGGAAAGCATCAAGGATGCACAAAATTGTCCTTGATCCGGTCGCCTCTACATCCACATCCCAAAAAACGACCATGAAAGCAGAAGACACCAAAATGTCAGGAGAAACAGACACGAAGACAAATACAGTAACACATTCGTGTCACATTCCCCAACAATCATATTAAATTCGCCCACAGTCATCAGCCGAATCAACTCATCCACCAACACTTCTTCCAGACTATGGAGGACCGATCTTTCGTCACCGTCGAGCATCTCTGCGTCAACTCGACATTCGTGACAATGCAAACAATCTCATAATGCCTGACAGATGGTACAGCGAACTTCGTCAAGGCACACTCGTCCTCTTTGCAGCCACCATGCACGGCTATGTGCAAAAAGAACCTGGACAGAGATCGAGAAAGGTACAAAACCACCTACTGAAAACAACACTAACACTACACAACAGACCTGGCAGCTTGTCGCAAAGTCTATCAAGGTGATAGACACTCCAACGAGACCATCGAACCTCGTTACAAGTGGTCTTGCCTACTGCCGAAAAACGGGGAACGGGACCATCGACGGCGCTCGCTGACTTCAAGATTGAGAAAAAGATGTGTTCCAAGTGACTCGAAAAATGACAGCAGCTTGCTTTCTTTGTTCGCCATGGTACTATTAGTATCTTACTTTGAGCTTATAATCACGTACCGAAAACTGCGCATAGACATTTGAAGGGCATGTTTCGAAATACGAATGTGGCATTGGAAAGAAAAAAAGGGAATAAAATGAAAAAGGTAGCGGGCACTGCCATGAATGTGGTCTTACACAACTTATCGTTGTACCGTTTGTATGTCTGTGCTACTGTGTGCTTGTCAAATTTGATCCCAATTATTAATGGGACTCAAAGTACAATTCTAAACTCACTAAAGCGTTCAGTAAAAAATCAGCTAAACGTTTTCTAGCGTCAACAACGATGGAGTCGGCTGGCATTGAGTATCGGAGCTTGAATACCAATGCCTGCTGTTCGCCAATGTGTCCGCCGTTCTGCAAGGCTACAAGCAAATGCTCGAGGTCGCCTAAAGGTGATGGAGCCACCCTCACATCCATCTGCATCCCGTGGAATAGGGAAGGCTCGAGGACGTGGGTCCAATATCCCTCATAACCAGGCCCCTAAGACTACTACACCTAGGATAATCGTCCATTGGACCAGGCCCTCAGATCTCTGTCGCACAGACACACTAGTGCAGCATCTTGTCACTCACCCTTTGGACGCCCACCTAATATTCTATGAGGGTAAAAAAACTGCGACTTCCAGCAATGAGGAGCGTCCTTCTGGAAAGGACAAAGGGGAGATCTATGCGTCTTGGCAAACTTATCTTCGAGAACGACTCGGAATATTCAGGCGCATATGCTGAGGACTCAAAGAAGTTTGACATAGCGGTGGGCAACCGCATCGTTTCGTAAGTGGTCTCTATCGCTCATTAACTGCTAATTTAATTCGTAAAAGTCTCAAGAAGTCATTCAAGGAGCAGCTCGATAAATTTAACAAGACCGGCACTGGTGTCACTCCGCTCGACGAAAATGCGGCTGTTAATCTACACAGTGAGTTTTTTTGCCGTTTTTATTATCATCATTTGATTTATTTGATTTTAAGAACAGGTATTGCTTGAGTTCCCATGGTACGACCAACTCCACCCCTTCCTGTTCTCTAATCCAACATGCGGCGCCAAAATCTTCACCTCCCAACTGGGAGTTGATCACGCCGGGGATTTCTACCCCTCGTTCACATGTGGGGGGGCCGGTCCCTCTACTCACCAAAATGCTCCTGGCGCTCAGCTCCCTCCCACAGACCCTCAGCTCCCTTCCCAGACCCTCAGCCCCTTCCCCAGACCCTCAGCTCCCTTCCCAAGCCCACATGCTGCCAGCGCTCAGCCACATGCTGCCAGCGCTCAGCCATATGCTGCCAGTGCTCAGCCCGATCCCGCAGGTCTCTTGTACCCCCCCCTTCACGGCACCCCCCTCCTCCTCATTACACCGGCACTTGGGGCGGTCCGATCGACGATCCGGATGGCGACCTCGACGCTGACCCTCACGCCGCAGCCGATGATGGTGACGGCCCTTTTTTGCCCCCCTCGGCAATGCGCTGGATACGCTGGACGATGATTTCGACATGTACAACAACAACGCCGGGCCAGAGTTTAACTCCTCCCGGTGTCGTGTTATCAGCCTCGACAGTCCCCCAAGGTAGTGGGACATAAGCGGCAGTATGCAGCCTCTCCTTCCCCCCCTCCGTCACACACAAACTCCTTCATTCTCCCGCGGAAGACGACGCCCGCATACCACAGCTGCGCAGCGTTTGGTTCTGCCTCGCCTGGCAGCCAAGCGCCGCACAGACCTTCATCCTTCGTTCATCATCGGGATATCACGCAGCTGCTCCACCCCCTCATCCACAGCATCCTCGTTGCCCCATACGTTCCAGCTATCGCATTTCGCGATGGCATCCCAGACGTCGACGTCTGTCTGCGAAGCCACAGAGCTCTGCTAGGTCGAAGAAGAAGAGGACCTCGGCGGCAGATGTCGAAGATCACCTTAGTGTGATCAACGGCGAGATCCAGAGCATGCATAGTGACATGTCCGAGCGCCGGGAGTCGAGGAACGAACGCTACGCCCTCAAGATGGACTATCAATCCCAGAAGAAGGAATACCAGTGGCGTCGTGAGTCCCGCTCGCATGAAATCCTCCTCTCGGCCGCCAATCATCAACGTGAGCAGGAAGCCCAGGATAAGGAGATCCTCCGCATTAAGGCTGCAACTGCCTTGCAGGAGAAGGAGGCTGAGATCTGGGTCTCAAGATCCAGTATGAGTCCATAAAGCTCCGTACCGTGGGTGGAGATGTTGCTGGTCCCTCATCCTTGTCACCATCAATTTGATTGTGTTGTTGTTGCACTACTTTTTGTCCTTGTTGTCATATCATTTTTAGCATCTTGTAGTTACTTCACTGCTTGATTTTGATACATACATTTTACATACATTTCTTGAATCTCTTGTAGTAGTACATGTACCTTCTGATTGCCAATGTGACTCTGGTTCTTTCAAGTTACCCTTCCCTATGTTCAGCTCTTGAGTAAGGACTGTCAAACAGTTGATCCATCATCTTCAAATGAGAAGCCTGCCCTGGAGTACCCTCATAAGACCTGTCACCCACAACTTCATCTCCGTCAGGATCTTCAATCTCTCAAGCTGCAAATTCTCTGGCCTCTCATTCAGCCCACCTCTGAGAATGGTGGAATTTTGGATCCTGCTTGCAATGGTGAGCTTCAAATCAGATGATCATGTTGTGCAAGATGATGCAACACATAATCCAATGAACAGCAATCTGAAGCTCTTTCTGTGTGAATATTGAGGTGAAGCTCTCGGAGGGACTGAAAGCGCCCCTTGAGAACAGCAAATGCATGCTCAACACGTACACGAACAAAAATAAAAATAAAAATAAAAAATAAAAATAAAAAAAAAAAAAATAAAAATAAAATAAAAATAAAAATAAAAATAAAATAAAAATAAAAAAAAAAAAAATAAAAAAAAAATAAAAAAAAATAAAAATAAAAATAAAAAAAAAAAAAAATAAAAAATAAAAAAAAAGAAAAATAAAAATAAAAAAAAATAAAAATAAAATAAAAATAAAATAAAAATAAAAATAAAATAAAATAAAATAAAAATAAAAATAAAAATAAAAATCAGTAACAAAACCATCACAAAAAATCACAAAAAATCACAAAAAATATGAGC
>JABCPV010000847.1:0-10294 GCA_016584345.1 Suillus ampliporus | reverse complement strand
GAGGTTTACGATATGCTGTCAATGACTATACATAATTTTAATTATCTCCACAGGTACAGTGGACCTGGTCCAGGCCATGGGGTTTAACTCGTGTCATCTTCACCATATCTCGATATATGCCTTTCGTAGCCACTGGAATGACTGCATATGGTGAGTCACCCACTGATTATCCTTATCTGCATCTTGCTGATGGTTATCTCAGCTGCACTGCGTGTCAGCGGTCCGGTAAGTTTGCGGAGGAAATGGCTTCTACGATAAGCTGATTGCATGGCGCCAAGTGCGGCCTAGTCTGGAAGAAAATAGTGAGTCATCGCGACCAGTGGTTAATCTCCACTCTGCCTAACAACGCGATTGTCAGTTAGCATATTCTAAGTATCATTGCTGCGGAAGGTACGAGTTGGACACATCGCCGTCCATGCCAAGAGTACGGTGGATCATGTTTCCTTGACAGGCTTACTGGTTATTCGGACTTGGGCGTTCTGGCAAAAGAGTAGAAGACTACTGATTGGGCTATTGACTTATAGCGTGGTACGTGGAAGTTCATGCCGGCCGAGTAAGGCGTAGACCGTTAACTTTACAATAGGTATCAATAATCGCCGCCGTTACTGTGAATGTCACTCCAAATCATCAGTTGATTCCAGGAGGTGAGTTCGTCCGTGTTCACGAACAAGAGTCGTTTTCATATGACTATCAGGGGAGTCCTCACCAGGATGCAACTTCGAGGATTCAAGAAATGCCGCGCTGGTATACTCTATCTTGGCGATGTTCGAAATTGGTCAGTGACTATGCATGGCGTACTTTCTGTCAGCAACTTAACCCACAACCAAAACCTGGCAGTGATCCTGATCCTTACGGCATATAAGAGGTTCCACGACTACCGGGACTTCCAGAGCTCAATTGTAGCCATCTTCTACGGCGATGGCATGTTGTACATATCCTGTATAATCAGTGAGTGGAAATAATTGACTCTAAAGTTATTGTTGTGTAATCCGTTTCACAAAGCTATCACGGTCGCCAATGTGATTGTCGACGCAGCATTTCCGGTGCGTATCCATGTCTGCCAAATTCCAACGACTCGCTTATCTGGCTGCAGATTGGCTATAGTAACATGCTTGATACGTATGTCGTCGACTGACAGGTTGTGCTGTGATTACTGACCAGTCGATCTGCGTTTAGGCTACAACTTGTCGCTCACAGCGTCCTAACCTCACGGATTCTATTCCGTCTTCGAAGCAGCAACGAACGTATCTACGAAACGGACGCATCATTGTTGCCAGTGTCAGGAGCTATCAAGTGTGCACAGCCTTCGCAAATGGAGACGAGCGGGACACAAAGTGAAGCCAGTGAGGTTTGAGGGAATGCAAGCGCCGGACTCAAGTAGTAGCTCAGCCTGTGGTCGGAATTGGACACGCTTTGTTGGAATGAAATAAATGCTAGCTTTCGTCATAACTACGGATGCGAAGCACAGACTGCTTATAAGTTCATGTCGACATGAACAAAATTAGTAACCATGCATGCATGGCTTGTAACTGTAAGTCGTCGAAATTAATAAGTGCTCACAAAGTGAGTGGTTTTGCTCCTGTTCAGCTTATCTTCTTTGAAGTTCTTTCTAACTCATCATATCTCCATCTACAGTGCTTCCCCTTCAACATACACATGTTCTAGGGTGTATTACTTCGATTTCTGACCTTTATTTTCCTTTCCCTCATGCTAGACACCTCCCTCTTCCTGATTGTCATAGTTCGCTTTTTCTACCATTTTTTGTTTCTAACCTAACCTCCTCCTCATGCACACACTCCCCACTGCTGGTAGTGACTCAGGGACATGTTTCACACAGGACAGTTCACCTGTCCTGCGCTCTGAGCGCTCTGGTAAGTGTGTTCTCTATTTTTCGTGTTTTGGATGTTTTCTTCACCGCACCCCCCAACAACCATTTTATCGCCCATTCCAGCAGCTCATATAACTTCAAGAATGGTACAAATACATCCCTTGATCACCGCTTGTGCTTACCTTTCAATGGTGAGTAGCTACCTGCATTTCTGTATGACTCTGATTTAACCTCCTGGCATGGTCGCATTTTTACAACTATGACACCCTCTAGCCTCTTTCCCCTTGCTCATTTCTGTTCATAGGACCTCTACAAATGATACACTGATGCCCTGGGTCTGTGTACCCTCATCCCTCCCTCTCCTCCCCCCCATTTTCCTCCTCAGAACGCCCTTCCTAGCTCCCAGTAGCTATTATTTTGCACTCACTTCTATCTAGCAATATTCTTATTATTGAATGGTATATTTTCGACCAGGGAGTAACGTTCTGGGGCCCTTAGTTGAGGTGGAGGAGCCATCATGCATATGGATCCTTCATACATTTATATATACTTATTCTGAGCTTACTTAGGTCTCATATAGTGAAATAGATCTTATTAAATGATATACTACATGATACAGTGAAAGAACTACAAAAAGAGGTGTTGAAATGATGAAATAGTCCACAATATGCTGTAGCCATAATGCATTAAATTTGGTACTTACAGTGTACAACCACTGGTTGACACACCACATTCCTTGACACACTCGGCCATAAGTCATTAAATTGAGATTTGATACACCTTGATATTCTGTAGTTAGGTCTGTAGATACATCTAGTAGACATGGAAAAAACTTGAGCAATCTCACTGAGCTGTGTTTCGTACATGCACAAATTCTTGCTGAAATCTGGCTCAAAATGGAGCATTAGCTTTTTAAATGTCCATGTGCTGGACAATATAGGTTATTATATTGCTGCAAAACCCCATCAGCATGTAGGTAGACACATTCACTAATGTATAGAACACAATTTGCGACAAATGATTGATATTTCACTGAGTCGAATGAAGATTATGTGGAGGCCACTGGAGCGTGACACAGCAAGCGCACTCAGGGGCGTGGGAACTAAAAAACGCGTCAATGTGTACAATGCATAAATGATGAACGCGCGCGCCGTGTTGTTTCCATCCATTAGTGCCGTTCCATTCTTGCTAAAATGGTCATCATGCAAAATCCAATGCTGCGAAGAAGTGAGACAAGCGCCGTACTGCTGCCTTGTCTATGGCAGATGCATTAGCAGCATATATTGCAGAGCAGGCCAAACCAGAGAAAGATCGAAAGGGATTGCGGCCCATTGCACAACAGTATGGTGTTCCATTCAAGACACTCTCAAGACGTTATCACAACAAGCAGTCAATTTAGACTTTAATGCTACAAAACGAAGCTAAAGTAGCCGAAGAATGTAATTGTTGACTTTGCCATTCAATCTGCAGACCGTGGCATCCCTCTGACACACGACATCATCGAAAATGCTGCAAATGAATCCTCCAGTCTCGTCTTGGTGATGAATTTGAGCCTGTTGGAGTCAATTGGTGTCAGCGCTTCCTCACGAGGCACAGTACGAGCTACAGACCCACTGGAGCAAGCCACTTGATACACAGAGGGCCAGGCACTAAACCTGGCCACAGTTGAGCATTGGTTTAACCTTGTGGAGAAGCATGGCATTGTAGGCAAGGATGGACAACCTATTCGGAAAGAGGATATGTATGCAATGGACGAGACAGGTAACACACCAGGTGACCAGGGCACTCACCATGTCATTGGAAGGAGAGGCACAAAGACACAGCATAAACAAGGTGGAGCAGACCGTGAAAATGTCACCTCCATTGTCACATCTGTGCCGATGGGACTGCACTCCCCGCTGACAGTCATTTTCAAGGGCAAGAACATCTTGAAGAAGTGGGTGACAATAATGTTTCAAAGGCTTCGTGAGCTACCTGCCTATTCAAACCTAGATACACAGCTCACCACTCAATAGGATTGCAGTGTCTCCGAATGGATGGACAGACGGCGAGTTATCGCACAGTGGCTGCACAATGACTTTGATGCCAAGACTAAAGAAAAGGCAGGTGGCCGCACCTGAATCTGATTGTCGACAGTCACAGTTCTCATTACACACCTGCCTTTCTTCGTTACGCCCAAGAGAACAACATCGAAATTCTTGGTTACCCACCTCATTGTACACATGCACTCCAAGGCCTTGATGTCTGCTTCGCACGGTTTAAGGAGACCTGGAAATCCGAAGTAAATAGCTTTGAGAAGAAATATCAACAAAAGGTTGACAAAGGAAGCTTTGTCAAAGTCTTTGGAAATGCTTTCTTGAAGGCATTCACACCCGCATTGGTCGAGGCAGCATTCGCAGCTACCGGAATCTACCCATTTAACAGGGATGTCATCACAGCAGGGCAGATGAAACCCAGTGAGGCAACGTCAGTCAAAGGTGCCTTCCCATTACAACATTCAAGCCCTGTTCGTGCTGTAATGGCAACATTTCGGTACCATAACCTACATCATTTGACACTTCACCAAGTACACATACTTGGCATCTCATGGAGCAAGTCGCCACATCATCCTATTGACCCCGATATCGATCCGGCCCTATACACACATCTAAGCGCATGCGACTCATGAATGCTGCAATTTCACGTACAGCTTCAGGGAGCTTTCTAGTATCAAAAGATCCTGTCACATCTACACATCAAATTGCACGACCTTTCTTGAGGCACCACCAAAGATTCCTGCACCTAATTGGTCATTGTTGCATGCGAAGCCATCAACAATGTCACAGATCGAACTCGAGGGGTACACAGAAGACCTGCAAGATGGCCTCGCAGTGCAAAAATCCACCTGAAAAGCCGGGACCTCATTATGAGGGTGCACATGCTCAGCTTATCGTGCAGGGCTTATTGTGCGCAAAGCAAAGCCAATCATTGTATGCACGAGAGACAAAAAGAAAACAGACCGGGCAAAGCTTTTTCCGGAGGGAAAAGGACATCACTTGACTGACAAAGCATTTATGCAGGAGCTGGAGCATGTCGAGCAGGAAAAACAAGGAAAGGAGGCCGAGAAAGATAAGCGGAAGGCCTCACGAGCTGCAAAAAGGTCAGAAAAGGCATCCATCGAACAGAGTGGCGTAAACTGCAGGAGAAACATGTTGAGGATGTGGCAAAATGGGTGGCAGCGTGCAAGGATTTGGCAGCCAAGAACACGCCGAGAAGAATGGCCAAAGAAGCCAATGAGACCACTGAAGCCAAAACATGCACCGGGCCCCAGTGAGATTCCAGTGGCATCAGGTTCAGCTGTTACCCTCGAGGATATGGCGCAGGATGATGAAACAGAGTTGAGGATTCAGGAGAAGAGTTCGAGAGCTAGGGAGATGTGAGTTGAAGTGGACACCATTCGGATGTGCGCGTTATCAGCGTTATCGCAGTGAGTGTCACGCTTGTCACAGGCGTGTCAAGGACAAGTTTCGTGTGACACTACTCAACATAACTCAACTACACTCTCATACATTATCATCATCGATTATTAAAATTATAATACGTCGGTCATTATTATAGACTATTATCATTCTAGTGCTTAGAAACTATTATTTTGGAGGTGTGTGGTGTACAGGAGGACAGTTAACACTTGCTGTGTCAACCAGTGGTTGTACACTGTACCACACAACTGTATTGCATAACAATGCTTGCTAGCCTGTCTGTAATGCATTAGAACATGCTAGCCATCAGAGCTGCCTCCCTAGTAAGCTTGCGCAGTACACTGGCTGTCCGCATATGTATTCCTGTCCTCCGGTAACTATATATTGGCAACTACATATTTTTATTCCCTGGCAACTAAAATCTGGAGACAGAAGACCATTCATTGCAACGAAGCGCTAGGCACAACAGAAGATTAATTACACTACAGAAGGTCAACTATACTAGGCACATGAAGCAGGCAGCATGAGGTCGGGGAATTGCGTGTCATCCAGTGAGGGTATGGCGCCTGATATGAGGCTCAAGCTTGGAGGGGATATCTGGGGAAGGTACGGAGCCCACAGCACTCTAAAGCGCGATGCAAGCTGACGTCAAATGTGTGCCTGTTTGTTAGCATATGCTATCAAGCCCTTGCATTGAGCCGCTGTCTCACAGACGAGTCAGTCCTGCTGCTCGTCCCACCAGTTGGCTTGCCAATCGAAAAACTGTAGCACCCTTCGCATCTCCTCCTGTAACAATTCTATCTCCTCCACCCAGCGCATTGCTCTTGCTCGGGACTTGCACCATTCCACGTGAACTCCTAGCAAAAGATTCAGAGACCACTGTCAGTAACAGCTCGTAAAGATCAAATAAAAACTAACCATCCACGTCACCTCCATCGCTACCTGTATCCACACCCGTCATCATCCAGATCCACGTCAGGCAACGGCAACCTTCAGTCTCTCTGCTGAAAGGGTCCACTAATGGTTTCACATCTTCGTCCTTCAGGTCTTGCAGGCGTCCTTGCCATCCCACCTTCTTCAAGTGGGGTGCCAAGGTCTTCAGCGCCTCCCACGCAACTCTGTATCTCTTCGTGCATGCCACCTGCCGCATGTGGACACGAGCAAGTGCATTCTGAGCATGGGTGTTGGCGCCTTGACCATGAACCCACTCCCGCTTGAACGTAAGCATAGAGTAGTGCATGCGAAGGCACTATTGAAGCTCTTCGAGCACAATGTGGGCCTGTGCATACCGCAAATCCCATTCATGATCTCGAAGTCGGGAATCACATGGTTTGCCTTTCAGATTAGACAGTAACCACAGGTGGATGTCCTCAGACACTCTCAAATGGCTGACGAGGGTCATGGAACCACAGTAGTGGTGAGAATCTGCACTGCAGGCATTGTACAGAACCTGCGCACTTCTCCAAGTCTCGAATTTTACGATGACAGGACATTTCCTCATTCGTGTGAGTGTGCCCTTCTGCGTATCAGAAATGTGGAGACCCATCCCTTCAGATACTGCTCTCACACGACGTCTGTCCCAGGTGTTAGTTGCCTTCATCTGGTAGCATTTAGGTAAACATCAGGCATTTGACTGAAGAATGGCAGAGTTTTAACTAAATTTACCTAATGCATAATATATAAAAATTATCACATTACAGATGTCATGATAAAGGAATAGATAGGCAGACGACACTGGTGGGATCTACCAAAGCTATGATACTGATGGACCTATGGCAGCAAGGTGTGATCTACTAACACACTTTTGGGTTTCTGCAAAATGTGTCTGGCTTTGGATAGGTAGATTCCAATGGCAGTTTCTTGCCAAAAAAACAGTGTGCTGGTGTGCGACACTGATCTATCGTACTGTAGCAAGCTGATGTGTTCTGCAAAATGTATCTGGCTTTGGATAGGTAGGTTCCAATGGCAGTTTCTGCCAAAACAAACAGTGTGCTGGTGTGCGACACTGATCTATCGTACTGTAGCAAGCTGATGTGTTTCTGCAAAATGTATCTGGCTTTGGATAGGTAGTTCCAATGGCAGTTTCTGCCATCACCAACAGTGTGCTGGTGTGCGACACTGATCTATCATACCATAGCAAGCTGATGTGTTTCTGAAAATGTGTCTGGCTTTGGATAGGTAGGTTCCAATGGCAGTTTCTGCCAAAACAAACAGTGTGCTGGTGTGTGACACTGATCTATTGTACCGTAGCAAGCTGATGTGTTTCTGAAAAATGTGTCTGGCTTTGGATAGGTAGGTTCCAATGGCAGTTTCTGCCAAAACAAACATGTGCTGGTGTGTGACACTGATCTATCATACCATAGCAAGCTGATGTGTTTCTGAAAAATGTGTCTGGCTTTGGATAGGTAGGTTCCAATGGCAGTTTCTGCCATCACCAACAGTGTGCTGGTGTGCGACACTGATCTATCATACCATAGCAAGCTGATATGTTTCTGCAAAATGTATCTGGCTTTGAATAGGTAGGTTCCAATGGCAGTTTCTGCCATCACCAACAGTGTGTGCTGGTGGTGCGACACTGATCTATCGTACTGTAGCAAGCTACTTTGTTTCTGCAAACTATGTCTGGCTTGGATAGGTAGGTTCCCATGGCAGTTTCTGCCATCACCAACAGTGTGCTGATTGTGTGGCACTGATCTATCATACCGTAGCAAGTGTTGATAATGTGTCAATCTACATAGTCTTACACAGATGCTTGTGATGGTGAAACTAATGACAGCATGTCAAGATGAGACGCCCAAGTTATCTTACTGTAGCAAACTGCGGATATCTTGTCAACCATACATCACCCTTACAAGGACTCGCTTCTTATGGCAGAATGCAACCATCAATAACAAGTTTTTTCAGGGTGTGATAATCTCACTATAGCAAGTTGTTGATACCTATAAACTCTAACAGAATAATGTTATCATGATGTGTTACACTTTATGATAGCATTCATCAATTGCATTAGTGATCTATTGACTACAAGGCATACAGAACAGCATCAAACATCATCAAACAACAAATTAATTAGCGCTAGCATTGACCTGTGCACGAAGGGCAGTGCGTTTTGCCCGAATTTTGGATAGCACACTATTTTGCTAACGGTTCATTGTGAAGAGGAGGAGTTAGGGAAAATTCGACTGCTAAGTGTTAATGTAGAGCTCGGATATAAAGAAATATTTTGCAAACCGTGTCCACCATGTCATCAGGTCAGCTACTTCCTCACTTTCATCTGGATCCTCTAACAGGTTGAGAATGCTGTGATAAAAATTTTCCGAGTCCGTGACTGTGTCTGTGCGAGAAAATACAGAGGAGGAGCTCAATGAAAACCGAACCTGGAGGAACAATTAGTAGGGGGTACCATAACCAATTTTAATGCACCTGCGTGGCAATGTAGGCCAGAGAACCTTTTGTCATGGACTTCATACCGTGGAGGTATGCGTTACCAGAATGTGTAGCTTTTGGCTCTTTTTCCACAGAGCTTGGAGAAGTAAAGACATGTTTAAAACCCTGTCAAGGGAAATGGCTAGACTCGTGACCAGTCCTACCTATGAGGCAAGCCGTCGATAGACGGACTGGTAAAACTGGCTTTGAATTTGGATGCTGAGCGGATTCCCAGGGTAACATGATGGATAATCCTTTTTGGAGATATCAGAGACCACGTGAACCTTTGCTAAGTTTTCGCCAAGTCTCGTACTCGGAGATTCCTATCAACGTTTGACTCGCAGCGCTAGCTGCTCAACAGCGCCTTCGTTCGTCACCATTGCCTCATGTAACAAATGCTACTTGCTCTTTGTGCTATATGATGTCCTCTTCAATTCTAAACAGCAACTTTAACTGCTCTGTGCTCCGGGTTTGTGGATATCACAGGTGATCCTCCATCAAGCACCTCTTTCATGGACCCTATGATCACATCTTCCTCACACCTCTCGTCAACAGAGCGCATCAAAGCTGCCATCAAAACTGTCAGAACATAGATGATTAAGCATGCTCGTAACGCGTTTGTTCTGTCGTTATTATTGAGCATTTGAAGGTAGTCGGTAGGGAGTCATTCTTTGATTAAATCACGCGCAAAGCGATCCAACGCATCGAGGGAAGCATCATGAAAAGCTTGGATGATGGAGGATTGGTCCATTGATTTTGCAAGTGTACGTCGCGTCAATAGTGGAAATTTTATTGTTTATTTTGTATTCTATGCACAGCTTGAAAAAACCTGGTTTTCTCATTGGCCAGACATCACGTTACCCTGTGAATCCGCTCAGCATCCAAATTCAAAGCCAGTTTTACCAGTCCCTCTATCAATGGCTTGCCTCATAGATCTGGGGCTGGTCATGAGTCTAGGAAATGGCATTAAGCAAGAATTTTACTGCTAATAGTGAACTTACGCAGATGAGAATCTCGCTCTTCAATAGACCCTGCCATGGAAGTTCGGGATCATAAACATACCCAGAATATAAGAACATTGGCCACTGGTCACCACGGACCGCTGTTTCGCCGTTTTTAAGGCTCTGTTTGGTTCTTGGGGCTGTTAGGACAATGAGTTTATTGAATGGCGGAAAGCTTACTCTGGATTTGACCAATCAAGGCCTGCGGGGCAGAGTAGCGCACCAGTCACTTCATGGTTGAATCCACGGTCGGACTTGATATTCTGGGAGAGGGGCAGTATGAGTGGCTGTCCTCTTGGCACAAGCCATTCGAGTACGGCAGATTTAAGGGTCTTGGTGTCATCGCCTCGCGCACCAGACACTCCTTTGCCCATCTACAAGAAGGTGACTACGAATAAACCTTAAAACACATAGGACTTACCAATTCTCCAATGTGAATGACATCTTCCTCCTCACCAGCCGTCAGACGCTCTAAGAGACTTGGATAGGAGTCTATAAGCTCCATAAATACCTTGTGCTCCCGCCGAACACTGACATTGAGAGTACTGTTAGTACACACCCACATTAGACCGTCATAATTC
>JABCPV010000846.1:0-10303 GCA_016584345.1 Suillus ampliporus | reverse complement strand
CAACCGTGGTTCAAGGTGGGTCATAAATCCAAGTGTATTCATCCACCCTTTACTTATTTGATGTTCTAGGCGTCAATCAGGGCGCTAGGTGTTCACGTTTATGTCCTTTGGCTCCCACATCAGCGGCCATGCGCCATCCCTCATTCTTGCGTTGTGTTCATCTTGTGACATGTTTCGCTTTTTTCATCATCATGACAGCATACTTCGCAGGCTTCTTGCAGGGCCAGCTGACTTCTCTCATTCATTATACCTAATGCGAGTGGTTTATAATAGACATCATAAGTACCAAGTTTTGTCTCTAGCTTGTAAATAAAGCTAATATGCATTGTACTGTATGAACTGTAATGTGAGGGTTCTAGTGATACGATATGCACTTAAATGGTTCACGACGAAACCTTAATTAACTAGCAAACGACGATTATTAACCAGGGCAGAGCCACCATAGCCCCTATCCAGAAGACATGAGGATGAGCTTCGCGGGCGCTATTCACACCCTGTGCCCCGTCCGTCACCCAGTCACGCCATGCAGCCTGCATCTCAAGGATGAATGCCTGGCCCTCTGGACTGTCAGAACCCTGCGCGCCATAAGAGTATGGATTTACTACAGGTGTGAGCCATCCCTCCGACGTGAAGTGGAGCAAGCCAGGCGTGCTTGTGTTCGTTGCGGGAGGTGCGGTGGATGTTGTGCTTGGCGCTGGCGTCGTCGAAGTAGTGGTGACGGAAATAGTAGAGCCAGCGAGAGCTGAGAGTGCTTTGCGAGACTGCTCAGCGAGGGAGAGATACGTTTGAATATTGCAAAGGAGAGACAATCGATAGACCGTGCTAGCCATTAACGCGGTTGATGAGGTATCATAGAATGTGGTACTATTGTCGGCGTAATTATAGAACAATCCGTTAGAGTTCTGGTCTGGTGATGAGACATACTTTGACAAGCAGGTTTTGAGATCGGACGCACGATGTGGGAATACATTGCTGCGTGAATCTCGTGCACCCAATTGGCAAGGTCGGTTTGTTGACTTTTGAACGAATTCGCGTACGGGAGCGTTTGAATAGTCCCTAGGACCCGTATCATGCCTGCGGCCGCCCACGCATTACCTGTAGTTGAATCGTGCAGGGAGTTCATTCTACGCCCAAGGGAATCTGCACACCTGTCGACCAGTGCCCATCGTCATTTCCTGTCTGACCAAGTTGTATATGCTTCCATAAATTGTTGGCCGCTGTGTCTCGAAGATATTTGCGGTACAAGCTGATCTGGGTATAGGACTCATTCAGAAGCGTCTGATTCTGCGTTAGAACCCCATAATAAGCTAAAAATGGCGGAACCATATAAACGGAATCACTCCTGTAGGAGGATGTTACATTAGCCGCGTGCGAGAGTGTTTGTTGCATGACTTTTACCAAAGCTGCAATTGGTCCACTCTGTGAGAAATGGCACCATCGCTAGTCTTAGACACGTTTTGGAACAGATAGTCGAGTTGGTCCCGCGCAGCTCCTGCGTAGTCTAGTCCGTCTATTGCCCCCTGACCCGTCCAGTTCGCAAGTAACACGGCAACACCGATACTTGCTGGATCCCCTGCGCTCGCATCGTTGATCAGGGGCTGGGGGCCAGTAATGTTTCCATTAGACAAGTTTCGGCCGGTGACGATGTTGTGCGCGATCGTGAACACTTCGCCAAGTCCACTAGTTAAATTGGATGGAATGCTATGGGGAGGGGGGACGGGGTTGAAAGATACGACGGAGTATGTCGGCGCATTGAGCTCCAGAAGAGCCTCAGCACGCGTTCCGAACTCCCAACTGCAGAAATAAACGAGTTGCCATCAGTGAGATTCCTGCTCCTTGGTGTTATCTAGTAGAACAGAGAAGTGGGACAGCCAACTGGAGAATATTGAGGCAGTAGCCCATGCTCACCTGTGCACTGCACCCTGGGCCAGTCGCTCGCTGACAACGGATATTTGCGCACTTGTAAGGCTCTGTGCGTCTGCTTGACTGCACGACCACAGCAAGAGGCCTGCAACAAAGAACGATAGCATGTCGCTGTGGAGTTGGGAAAAAACCAGGGAGAACGAAAATTCACCCAAGGGACCGATGCACCATTTTCAATTAGACCGGCTTTAAATAACACCAAGGTCAACAGACACCTGTCACTGGTTGGCCTGCGACTTTCGAACGGACGCATGTCTGATTCCCTGGCAGGTGACCTTGATTAAGGGTCACTGTGAGCGGTCAAGCAAGAAAATGACCGTACACTGATTGATACGAACCACCGTATACGCGTTCCTCTCCGAGTCCACGGACATGTCTGACAGTCGTAGTGTGTGACGTCACGAATATAAGATAAGATTGGAGCTGATTGGTGGCTAATAATGAGTTCCTAGTAGGAGTCTCGGCCATAGTCAATATCCGCATGAACTTATCTACACAAGCAGTAGGCCTTGATAGCTTGATGACAACGTAAGAAGGCCTCCTCAGACCTTCGAGGGAAGTGCTTCTAGACCTACGCAGTAACCCCGTGATTTGCTTCAATTCCCAAACTGTCAAGCGCCTTGCGTCCTCTTCCAACCCAATAAGTCAACGTCGGTTCATCGCTAAACCACATTCCCACACTCGCGCCTGGCACAGGAGCAGGAACATCCGCAACCGAAATGTTGGCGGTGGTGGACTCATCATTCCCGGTCTGGATGTCTTCCATGTCGGCACTGAGAACGGGTTGTGCGGGAGACGCCATCGCTTTTTCCGCGGGCTTTTCCTGTTTTTTCGCGAGTCTTTGTGCTGCCTGAAACTTTTCTTCTTCGAGAGCGGTCTCGCTTCCTGAGAGTCCGTTGACGGTCGGAGATCCTCGACATTTCTCGCGTCCGAGGCCGATGCAGTAGAAGTAGACTCTTTTTCAGCCTCAGGAACAGGAACGCACCCCAAAGACCGCCGCCTTGTATCCACCCAGCAACACTGCTCTGCTTCTTTATCTCGTCCAGGACACCTATAACTGCAAGAATGGTGGGGTCATATGGCTCAGTAGATGGTGGAGGTGATATGCTTTCTGTAGGTGGAATGGAGTTGGAAGACTGCTCTACATGAGCTGAGGTAGAACCGACTACACTCAGATCATAGTCTGAAGAGGGTGATACTATCTCTGCCAACTCGGTTTGGTTCGACACAGCTTCATTTGTCTTCCGTTTGCGCTTCTTAGGTGCGCGCGTGGTTTGAGAAGCCTTCGCTTTTGTCTTATCGCGCTCGAACTGCTGAAGGTCTTTTTCCCTGAATGAGGAATTATACTCGGGTATGCAGACGTGATTGTTATGGCTGGGAGACGGGCCTTGTGAGGAGAGTCGTCGAGGAGAAGGGGTGGTCATGGCGGAGTGCGTCACAGAAGGAGCCAACCCAGCTTGCTCAGCGGCACAATCTGCTTCTGATGGCACTGCGATCTCGGCTGGGTTGGGTGCCTAATGGAAGCAATGACCAGGGCTTTGTAAGATCTTTGGTCGTCACGGCCTTTCGGTCTGTCATGAATATCAGTAAAGTGTAACATCGTCGAAATCCAATCATTCATGGGCTGATAGCGAAACACTTACGATAATCCTCCTTATTGAGTCCTAAACTGCCGCGGTCCCAGACAGCGACAAACTTGCTTTTGGCGTCACCGAAAACCTTATCTACCATGTCCGCCACACTGTGCGGTTGTGCGGAGGACCAAACCATGGTGTCCAGCCATGCTTGAGTCTCGGGTGCGAAAAGATACGCACGAAATGCGGGTATGTAGGGACGGGGCTGCACTGCACGAAGGCGCGGTGCTGGGCCAGTAGGAGTCCCGTCATGCGTGACTTTCGGTCGTGCGCGTGAATGTTGCGACCGAATGAGTAGAGTACCGTTCAAATCTAGGATGAGAAGCTTTCGAGAGGCGCGTGGGTCGTCGACGATGTGAGATGGCTCGAGTGACAGTGCCATATACGCTGGATCTGGATCTGCAGGCGGTGGGGGGCGGAGGTGGTGTGGGAGATTTCCTACGTGATGCAGGAGGGTGATTCACGTCGGGTGTTCTTCGGCGGAAGGAAGGCGGGGCAACGTATGGGGCAGGTAAGTCAGTTCTTTGAGCACGAGAGTGGTATTGTCTCCGTGGACTGCTGCTTCGTTGGCTCTGCCGTCTGCCGTAAGAACCCTCAGCATGATAATGGTCATTAATTTGTTCATGACTGCGACCGTGGTTGGCGGAGGACTGATACTGGCTTTGGGAGTAATACGACGAATCATCGCGCCAGTAGTTATATCCCCGACTCGGCTGAGCCTCCGCGTAGTTTCCATTCGAGTAGTAGTCATATCCGTACGGCTGCCCGTAAGAACTGCCACTGTAGGTCAAGTAGCTGGAATCACGGTGTCCGTAGTGGCGATCATCTTGGTTTTGGCTGTAATTCCGCCACCCACGACCCGGAGTGTGCGACATCAGATTCACTGGTCTGATTAGGACTGATAGAAAGGTGGTCCGAGAGGACGCCCACGAACGCAGAGAGATCAGCTTGAAGGTGTAAAGACGGAACGCCGATTTACGATGATCTGATCTTCTCAATTGCGCTCCAAAGAGTCAAAGCCAAAATTTGTGCTGTCTGCAAGTGATAGCGGAACTCCCTTTATGATCGACACACTTGGGTTAGGGTTATGTAGTCCTTTGTGACGGCAAGGAAGAAATATGTGAAGTGTAGAACTGCTAATGAGTGCGCAACGATATGCGAACGAATTCGAAGGAGAATCGAGAATTCTGGTGATCAGAGGTAGAGGTCGATAAGATCTAACAGGTAAGTCTAGTCTCAGTCTCTTGGAACAGAACTCGCATTGACGAAACGTGTACCTAACAGGTAAGTCTACTACGTCATCGTTAGCGGGGGTTAACATAATCGTAAGGTATAATAACTCACGTCTCAGTCTCTTGGAACAGAACTGAGACGCTCGTTTGCTGGAACGCTAAACTTTATACTGTGAGTTGTTCTCTTATCTAACATATTGAACTGAAACATAATCATCTCTTCCTTCGGGCCCGACGTCACTTGTACGTCGTTCCTGGTCCGTTGCCCTTGCGCTCGGACTCTCTACTCGTCATCTCGTTCCTGGGCGTCGGACGACTCGGCGATGGTTGCCGTAGATTCCAACACTCCCCCTCGAGCGCAAGCCAGTCCCATGCAGGGTCCTAAGCTTTTGCAAACGAGGGCGCGCTAGGGCCTTGGTGAAGGCATCGGCTACATTCTCCTCGGTGGGGCAATAGAGCAGCTTGAACGTGCCTTCTCTGACGTGCGCGCGTACGAAATGGTAACGTAAGTCGATGTGTTTCGTTCGTGACTGGAACTTGGCGTTTGACGCTAACGCAATAGCTGCTTGGTTATCGCAAAAAATAGGGATGGGGAGAGGGGGCGCTTGGTAGAGCTCGCTGATGAGGAGTTTTAGGAAGAGCAGTTCACGTACCACGCTGGTAAGCGCAATGTATTCCGCTTCCGCTGTAGATAACGCTATTAACGGCTGCTTCCGCGAACTCCAGGCAACCGGTCCTCCGTGTAATGTCACGATATAGCCAGACATCGAGTGTCTGTGCGGCTGCGATGCCCAGTCTGCGTCCACGAACGCTTCTAGCCCGCCATCCGTCGATCCTAGGGTGAGTTCCAGTCCATCTGTGGCTTTCAGATAACGAAGGGCGCGTTTTGCTCCCTCCCAGTGGGCTCTCCCTGGATTTCGCATGAATTGCGATAGAGTCGCTAGGGAGAAGGCGATATCTGGCCTGGTACTGGTTGCTGCATACATTAGCGACCCAATCGCACGTTGATACGGTACGTCTTTCATATCTTCGATTTTGGTATGAGTAGCGGGGGATTGATCAGTGGACAGGGTAACTCCTGGTTCCATTGGGGTTTGGACGGCCTTGGCGTCGTCTAGGCGAAAATGCTCGACGATGGTGGTGACATACGCCTTCTGCGAAAGCGTCAAGGTACGTGCTTCTCTATCACGCGTTACCTTTAACCCCAGCAACCATTTCAACTCGCCCAGGTCCGATATCTCGAAGAACTTCTGCAGCTGGGACTTGAACCGATGGATATGCGACACGTCGTTCGCGGTTACGGCCATGTCGTCAACCGATACCATAATGACCATCTTCTCGGTCAAGGTACGTTTGAAGTACACCGCTTGATCCACCTTTGACCTGCTGAACCCTAACTTCAAGAACACACTCGCCAACTCTTCCGCCCACTCGTATCCAGGCCTGCTTAAGGCCCGGTAAGCTCCTTCTCAACCTCAACACCTTTCCACGCTGATCCTCTCTCAGATATCCCGGGGGTGCACGCATATAGATCTCTTCTTGGATGCTGGCGTATAGGTAAGTGCTTTTGATGTCGATTTGGTGAATTTCCCAATCTTGCTGAGCAGGCCATCGTTAAGACAGTACGGATTGTGATCATGTTGGCTGTGGGTCGCAAAGGTGTCGAAGTAGTCGACTCCGAATTTCTGGCCGCTGACCGTTCGCGACAAGACGAGCCCTAAGCTTCAGTTTCTCGCCGTCCGGTCCTCGCTTAGTTAGCGAGGACATAATGGCATGGTATGACGTTTGCGCCTCGCGGTAAGTCCGATAATCTCCCAGGTACCTAACTTCTCGAGTTGGCTTATCTCGTAATCCAGGGCCTCTTTCCACTCAACGGAGTCAGGGCCGTTTAACGCCTGCTGTAAGGTAGGCTCAGGGTTCTGCGGCCGCTAACGCAAGGTGAATGTGAGCTTCTTCATCTAGGAGATCTAACCGTGATGCTTCCAACAGCGAATCTAGGGCTAGGGACGCATTCTCCCCCTCATTAAGGGCTGCGTAATATCCTGGAGGTGGCCTGGTTCGAGTTGTCCTTGGGGCTGGTGGAGTTGTGGGGCGTTCTGGTTGGGTTCTGGCTGGGGGTAGCTGGTGGTGCGATAGGCTGAGGGATAGGCTGAACAATAGGAGGTACGTTGTTGTATTCATCGTAACGCATGACGGCGTTTGACTCCCCCTCGTTCAGGCTATCCTCTGCAACGGTCGTCTCCCGGTTGCAAAGGTAACATTCCGCTCGACCGATACCCTTCTTCTTACCCTGGCCAATAAACCCTATAGGCCTTACTGACCATATCCACCCCAACAAACAGCGCTTCCCTCCGCCCTTGGCTTGAGTTTCCCCTGCATCCTGCAGGTGGACGAACACCCTTGTGCCGAACTCGTGGGCTTGGAGGAGGCTCGGTTTCGACCTGTGAACGAGCTCGAATGGGGTGGTATCTGGGGTCGCCCGCGAAGGTAAGTGGTTCTTCAGCCAGGTCACATAATTGACGGCCTCGGTCCACAGATACTTAGGCATATCCTTCGCTATGAGCATTGCTCTAGCATGCTCAACCAGCGTCCGATTGAGGTGTTCTGCGACGCCGTTTTGCTGAGGTGAGTTGTGGACCGTCAACTGGCGGTCTATGCCTTGTTCGCGTAGATACTGATCAAATTCGGCGGATAGATACTCCCCTCCACGGTCTGAACGGACTTTCTTCAAATGGGTACCCGGTGCCTGGCGCGCCACCCAGGCTTCATAAGCCTTGAAAGTGGTAAGTGCTTCGTTTTTGGCCTTGAGGAAGTGCAGGACAGTCTGGCGACTATAGTCGTCAGTAAAACTGATATAATAGAGGCTCCCACTGATGCTGGCCATTTGCGCCGGTCCCCACAGGTCAGTATGCACTAGCTCGCCATAGGTGCGTGCCCGGGTCTTACTCTCGTCGGGAAAAGGCTTCCTTGCTGACTTGGCTTTTGTGCAGGCGTCGCAGAACTCGGGCCTCGAGCTTGCATCCAGCTCGATACCGGTGACAAGGCCCTTTCGCACTGCGTCGGCTGCAGCGGTCTGGGACACATGTCCCAATACTCTGTGCAGCTCGCTGACGGTAAGCTTGGATTGAGCGACGTTCGCGTGGTGCTGACGTGCTCCTCCCGCCGCTATGCTATACAGCCCTTCTACTTGCGGTATCTCCGTGATGACGTGCCTTTTGGGCCCGCGGGACAACACCTTGCACAGGCGGCCCTCGAACAAGACTGCCATGCCAGCCTCCGCGATTCGATTCGTCGATATCAGCGTGAAGGCCATCGTCGGTGCGTACAATGCGTTTCTGAGCATGACCCGCGTGCGCTTATCCCCGAGAGGGAGCTCTAGCTCGACATCGCCTCGTCCAACGGCATTCAAAGTGGAGCCATCGGCTGTGCGGATCTCCTGGGGGGTGATACTGATGAAGTTGGTGAACTTTGCTCGGTCAGGGCAAAAATGGGAGGTAGCGCCCGAGTCGACGATAGCGCCTCGTCTGTGAGTAGGCACCTTGATGCTCTTGGCGATGCTCGCTAAGTCCGACGTTGCAAACGCGTACTGGTCCTGGGCTCCAGCATCTGCAGCTGAATTCACCGTCTCGCTCTGGCCCTTTTCACCCTTCTTCTTCTGCTGTTTCGGGCCTTGGCCCTCTTTTCCTCCGCCAGGTCGCCAGCAGTCAGTCTTATAGTGACCCTTTCGGTCACAATTGTAGCAGGTAACGTCAGCGTTATCTTTGCTCGACGTAGCTGACCTTCTGCCCCTCCCTTTAGTCTCCTTGGCGCTAAGCGCACTACCACCTGCTCCCTTCTTACCGGGTCGCTTCTCGGTAAGCTGCCGATGTTTGAATTCCTCGGTAACGATACTAATGAGTTCGTCGGATGATAGGGGGGTCTTGGTGATTCTAGCGGTTGCGTTAATGGATGAAAGGAGAGGGCAATAGGATTTGGGGAGGGACCCGAGAATGATCGCGTGGAAATCCGTATCGAGGATTGCCGCGCCCATGCCTGCGAGTAATTCGCGTAGGCGTAGCAACTCGGCGAAGTGAGATTTTATATCACCTCCCTCGTCGCACCTCGTCTCGTGTAAACGCCGGCGCAGATCGATCTGCACCAGTTTCGGTCTTGCCTTCATGGATCTGGCAGATCTCTGCCCAGATCTCAGAGGCAGACTCGAGCTTCTGGACGCGTAACAGCAAGCGGTCCGTGATGGTACTGAAGACTTGCTGTTTCACAAGTGAGTTCTTCTGATAATACTCGTCTATTTTCTTATCTAGCGCCTCGATCTCTGTTTCGGTAGGGGTCGAGCCGTCCGGTTTCTCCAGTAATCCCGTGTCTTCGTGGATGATGAAGGGTAACGGCTCGATTGCACGACCATCCGCATAACGCATCAAAACCTCGCGCACCGATCGCTGTCAGCGTTCATTCCTTATAGGTAATCCAATTCGAGCCATCTTCGGCAAGTTTTGGGACGTTGAACAGCGAGGACGTTGTGCCGGGGAGCGTATTATCGAGGGTCATGGCAGGGCTCATAACCTCTGGTGATCAGAGGTAGAGGTCGATAAGATCTAACAGGTAAGTCTAGTCTCAGTCTCTTGGAACAGAACTCGCATTGACGAAACGTGTACCTAACAGGTAAGTCTACTACGTCATCGTTAGCGGGGGTTAACATAATCGTAAGGTATAATAACTCACGTCTCAGTCTCTTGGAACAGAACTGAGACGCTCGTTTGCCGGAACGCTAAACTTTATACTTGTGAGTTGTTCTCTTATCTAACATATTGAACTGAAACATAATCATCTCTTCCTTCGGGCCCGACGTCACTTGTACGTCGTTCCTGGTCCGTTGCCCTTGCGCTCGGACTCTCTACTCGTCATCTCGTTCCTGGGTGTCGGACGACTCGGCGATGGTTGCCGTAGATTCCAACAATGCTGCCTTTATACAGGGCAGCGATCTCCGAGAACGTTGCGCGCTGTCCCTCGATGTGAATGTCAACATCGAGTAGACGAGATGGAGGTTGAGTAGTAAGAATATGAGCCACGTATCCTGCAACATCAGCTACTGCAGTGAAGGACCCTGGTGTTTCTCCTTTGTTCACGATATGGAACTTGCCAGTGTCAGCGAGCGCGGCGAGCCAAGGCACAAATTCAATGAATAATCCATTCTAGTAAACAGGTTGTCGTGTTCAGTGCTTACAACGAAAAATAAAAAATGGATACTCACGAAGACGTGGAGAGTTGGCAATCCAATTGATTTTGCATAGACTGTGAACGGAGGATGAGTCCACGCCACGAAGTGCTATAATTATCACTTGCCTGTGAAGTCAGTCTTCAGATAAGCTATGCCACCCTGGGTTATTTGCGGTAATATACCGAACTCGCTGGGTACAAAGAGCTTCACACCTGCCTCCTTGGCGCATTTGGCGAGAACATTCTGGCCAACTACGCCTCCAAAAACAAGGCTAATGGTAGAGATGAGGACGTCTACTT
>JABCPV010000845.1:0-10322 GCA_016584345.1 Suillus ampliporus | reverse complement strand
CCTCGTTGATATACCACCGAGCACTGCACAGGCGATGTTGACAGCCAGGAAGACGACAAACAAGAAGTATCAGCACCTTTCTCAATCGCTGATACATGGCATGTAATCGAGTAATCATGATGACTTGCATGATGTTTTAGTCAAGTCAATGTCACTGAGGTATTACACCTGTGTAGCTCACCACCTAGCATTGCATTTACGACAACACCCACCCAATCTTGTGCAGAGAAAATTATCTGGCCTGAGAAATGCAGTGAGTGATCAGGCTCAGAGGACCACACACTCGAAACAAACTTACACCTGAGGACATTATATTGAAGCAACAAGCTAGTCAAGAATCTCACTCACCCCCTGCATGGGAGTGAAGTCAATTGGATGGAAACGGTGGGCATCGGTGCAGAATACTAACTGCATCGGTCAGTGGGATTGTCAGGACACCCACTGCACACCGCTGGTCAGAAGAAACAGACATGGTGAATGTCAGGAGACATACTCTGAATGTTGAGGCTGATTGTTAGAGATGGCTGATTAGTACAGTGCAAATTGCTTGGACTTCCAAACATACATGACATATAATAGCACACCTAGAATATTTTCAAGTCAGCACAAATTGTTGACCATGCTTATAATATGGGCTACATACACTCAGATAAAGAATGGTCATCAGGGACCAGCATTGCCTCTGCCGTGAATTAACTGTTTTTGATGTTGTTCTTATGATGTGGGACTCTGCTCACCCAGATCAGTTCCACCTATAAAACCATTCTTAGCAAGATGACTGATGCGGCAATGGCATCAACCTACCTCTTGTACAAATGTCAGTGCTGGAAACACCATAAGGATATCAGCAGCTCATCAATACTGTCTTGCTCACCCCAATCATATATCAGTGCAGTACAGGTGACAACTGCAAAACCATAGCCAAGGTCAGATCGACAGGTCATGGTCATTATCCGACAGGCTCTCCATGAACCTGCAAAATTGCTGCTGATATGAGCCACATTGATCAACGGCCACCAACTGGGATCATTCAAGATTAGGGTCATACTGTTAAAGGATGGATGTGAGTGAGTGGCAAACTTGATGGACGTAATATGACAAGGGCATTCATGGTAGATATACCACCATGTGGCATCTTTGTGGCCGAAATGAGCATTGTAGGGATGATACTTGTTCCTACCTTGATTGACCGAAGTAAGTAATGTCGCATGAAGTGAAGTGGAAAGGGGAAGTCAATCCAGTGTGCGTCAGTTGAATCAAAGCAGATGTCGATCGTCAAGCTGCAACACAGTGATGCACATGGAATGTTTGAACACCGCGAAAGATCAAAGAACCGTGTGCAATGTCTGCAATTTGTGTTCGATGCCGTTCTCCAGATATTTTTGCTACACTTGCATCAATTATAAGGTTCCTCAGTGAACTCTGATGAAGTAGTTCATCCAGCCAACACAGGCCTTGGTTGATGTGATTATCGAAAAAGAATGCCGTCTCAATGACTCTTGTCTTGATGAACAATGGAACTCTCCACCTCATTGGCTTGGGTGCAGGAGCACAGAAGGTCATTCAATAAGGTCTCATTCTGTCCACATGGCGCCGGAAAATTCAGACATGAAACATTGGGGAGGTAGATGACTCAACTATCCCGCCCCGGCTGCCAAGCACACCTCTCAATATCTCTCATCACCATCGTCGTCTTCAGCATCCGTCTCAATCTCCATCTCATCACTGACTCATCAGGCCATCATACCATAAGGATGCTAAAAGATTGCAAATATAGAACCTAATGCAAAATGTACTGCACTCAATTTGGATATGCTTAATGCGATGCATGAACCTTCACATGGTTCACAACATCTTAGATGCATCATCCCTAGATTGATAATCCGTGATTGATATCTGGTGAATATATGATGCCCATGCATAGATTGAGAACGGAAATGAGAAGGCACTGGGGAACAAAGAGACTCAGATCATCATGCCCAGTGCAGGGCTTCTTGGCCGAGTAGTAGAAAGCCCAACTTACTGTAGAAGTTCGTTTCAAAGATTTCATAAAACGTTGACCATCGAGTTACCATCACTCATAACTTGAAGATAAGCAGCGCCTCCAAGATAAGTATTGCCTAAACTCGTCCTCTGTGCCAGGGTCTAACAATGCTGTCACGGTCATGCTTGTATCCACCATTCCCAAGTGAACCCGCATGTTTCGATGAGTGGAAGTGCGACTGTTAGAAGTTTAAACATTGCAAAAAAGTCGCGTCGGATAGTTCAACGTTCATGATGTAAACATCACTGACCATATTCATTCTTGAGCTTGATCATCAGCTACGCCAGTGGATATACAATGTTTGCAACATGCCTTTCACAGTCGCCACATTCTTGCAGCAGTAGTTGTGAGGTCTTGTAACTATCCATAATGTGAGGACTGGCCAGATGATTTTAAAGAAATTAATGACACAGACCTTACGATCTTTCTCCAACTCTTCTACACATAGTACATCACAAACAGGCCTGTCTCAATGTCCAAAGCCATGCTCCACGTTTCTCGGAGGAGCCCATCCAAGAATGGAGATGCTGTGTATGCAGATGTCAGTTGGTGAAGGAGTCGGCGGCGAGGTAGATGATGGATATGGATGCTCGCTTGGCAGGTGTATCAGTGTAGCTAATTGGGTGTCAGTGTGGGACTGGTGTTGCCGCAGGTGATGGTATTGAATACAAGCGATCTGGCAGCTGCAGCATGCCTGGTTGGATACTTGAGCAATGTGATTGATGATTGGGGTGGGGTGTGCTGGGAGTAGAGGTAAGAAGTAGGTGAAGAAAGGGCATAAGTGGTTTGCACGACAAGAATGACACTGTCACAGAGAGATAATACTCAAGTTGATTTCGTCAAGTCAATGCATTTGACCAGAGACATGACTGATTCAACCTGATTCTTCCTTTGATTGGTCTGGCTCTATATGGTTGCTACTGTCTTCAAATTGTGTTCTAATGTTCATTGTTGCATCCCTGCACTTTTTCTTCAAACTCCGACGTCAGCTCCAGTCTCAGAACTTTGAAAAGGTCACTGAAACCACCCCACCGGTGTAGAAACGTACGGCGGAGAGTACAGCGCTACGGCGGATATATCCGCAGTCCAGCGGCAAAAAAAAAAAAAAGGACAGCTAGGTGGCGGACTTTGGTGGACTTTGAAATCACCTAGAGGCTAGGATGCATGCTAATCTTATCACTAATCTTATCATTCCAGCTCATATGGACCACTCTCAACTACTGCCTTCCAACAGTCACTGTCCAAAGCCTGGGTGTGGGCGATCTCTGCCAGTAAAGTTCAAGCAGGGCGGTATCAATGATGGGAAGGCATATTTACTGGTGAGTTCATTCTATATGTTACTAGCTGACTCATGGTTCATCCTTTGGCAGTGTATTAACCCAATGGTTCACAGCGACAAGTACTGGTGGATCCCTCCTCACTGGGTCCAAGAAGAGCACTTGCCACTGCTCACTCAATGTGAGGTCGCGGTTGTGCCATCTCCTGCAGGTGGACATGCTCCTGTGAAACCAAAAGGCTGCCAGTTGTCTTTCTGTGTGATCACACAGTAAAAGCTGCATGCCCTAACCACATGTGCAAATCGCACTGTATTTCCACTGGCAGCTGCATTTCCCATGGCTTCCCATCTACACCAGTACCATCCACACATGCACCGCCTCCACCATCTCAACCACTGCCATCCGCACATCCGCTGCCACCATCTCAACCGCTACCATCTGCACATCCGCTGCCACCATCCTGGTCAGCCACATCAAATGATGTCCTTGACCACTTCTTGTACCGCATGGCTCCTGCAGATCTGTCAAGTGGCTTTGACGAATATTACTACCAGTCTGATGTTGACCGCGAGGAGCAAGACCTACAACTTGAAGCAGCAGTCACGCAATATATTGCTGACCAGCAGCAGCCTCCACCTCCAGCTCAAATGCAAGACTTACAACTTGAAGCATCAGTAGCACTCCATGCCGATCACAGTCCTTGATGAGCGTGAGTATGATGAACGCGTCCCAGATGTGCTCGTTCTTCAGCTTAAACCCAAACTGCCAGCCTGCATCCTGGAGCTGATTCTCGTCCCTCATTGACAAAGCACTGTCATAAATGTTGGCACAAGCCTGTGCAGATACGCTATACAATAAAGTAAGATATAGTCTGAGAGCAAAGCAGATACTTACTGGCCCTTGAGGTGGAGTTCCACCCATAGGTTGGCAACACACCAGTCAACAAAATGGTGGTCAGCCACCTGGATGTATTCTGGGACCCCGCCATAGTACCATCGTCTACATTCAGCGATACAGAAGTTGTTCTCGTATACGGTGTTGCAAGTATGACATATGAGATGAACCGACCATGCAGGGATGGCACCGTGGAGTGTATGTAGCACGACCTGATGATAATCAGCCTTTTTGAGTGGTGTTTGTGACTGGGCGGTCGAGCAGTTGGATTGTGTACAGTGGGTATGTGGAGGATAGAGTGAGATAGACACTATATCATCTCAGATATGTGATGGTCAGGGACAATACAAAAACTCACTCAAACCAAGTCATTGTCCATGCTCACAAAATGCTCGCTTGTGCTGTGCAGCTAACTCATTACGGCTAGGCATGCCCCATATGATCTCCTTGAATGCATGCCAACATGCTGCGACAGTATCCCTGGTTAAGCCGGTTGACAGTTGCAGGAACTCACAGATTGAAGGTGGCAGGATGTCAGGTGGGACATTGTCTGAGATCGTCTGAAGTTGCAGAAGCATGATATCACGCTTGAGAGCTGATGCACGTGAAGTGAATGCAAGGACATCTTCAAAGGAGAGGGTCGCCAGTAACTCATGGCTTGCTAGGGCTTTGGATATGGTGGGCGGTGCGACTGAAGAATACAAGCAACATGGTATCATAGTTGAAAACTGTGGGATAGATTGTTATGGAGAACGTTCAAGTCCATGTCCAGTAAGTGGTGAGCAGTTAGTGCTGCAGTTGGGCACAGGCGTTAGTGCTGGCTGAACGCAGGTGTATTTTCAATCTCCGACATGCCGTCTGTTAGCCACCAGCCTTTGCTGCCATTCTCCGCCATTCTTGCTGTAGTGCGCGCCGGACTTTTTTTGCCAGAGGGGCGGTTTCAGGGATGTTCTCAGAACTTCAGATGTCAGCTTGTCTCAGAAAGTCCAGGAATTGGCCAGTCTGTGTGAGGTCTGGCAGAGTCGACACAGACGTCTGTGTTGGGAGTCTCCACAGAGTCTTGCGGGAGTCTCCGGTCAGTGTGTGTCAGCCGCCCAAGGTCTGTCTGCCCACCATCTGACATCATCCGCTGATTACCCAATCCCGCTGTCGTGCCCGCCGTTCTCTTGCTGCCCTCCATCTCTCTTGCTGCCCGCCGGCTCTTCACAAGCTGTGGACACCATGTCAGGCACTCCGTCATTCTGTCCTGCCCCCTACTGCCTGTCTCTGGACACCTGTCCTCTGCTCTCCTTCTTGTGGATCCTGGCTCGTCCATGCAGCCACCCACTTCGACTCCCATCTCTGGGCCTAACAAAAAGAAGCCTTTGTGTATCATGGCCCTTATTGTTCTGTTGTTTTATTTGTTCATAGACCATCCTTGTAGCTTCTAGGTGCATTTGATTTGTATTGAGAGCCAGATGAAATGTATTATTTTATGATGATGATAAACGAGGGTGATGGGGGGACTTGCCCTGGGAGTGCAAAGTAGTTACAGTAACACAATTTTGACGAAGTATCATCTCAAAGCACTGCGCAAGGCCGCAGCAGGCAGATGTCGTTCTTGAGTAAGTGTGTGCGACGGATGAAGCGGATGAGGTCAAAAAGGGACATCTGTGCAAGCTCGTGGTGTGTTCGTAAGGTGTCAAAGATGGTGCCAACATCCATTGGCTGGTCACATGGTGGATGCGGAGAGCCCACACCTTGTATGCTGATCATCATTGCCGACATACTCGCTGACTGGGGAGAGACGGGCACAACAGCGAAATAGGATAATCAGCGGATGATGTAAGACAGCAGGCAGACATACCTTGGGCGGCTGCACCCTTGGCAGCACTTTTTAGTGCTTCTCACAGTCTATCAGACCTGGTTTTTCTGTAGGACACAATACGTCTCTGAGACATCCCTCTCCTAGGAGGGTCTCCCTCAATTCTTTAAGAGTCACCAGAGTACCCTTGTAGCCCTCGTCGGAGGGTTGGTTCTGATTCTCCCAGATGATCCTGGAGAGCCTCCAGCACATCATTGTAGGTCTTGCCACTGCGAACATAATTTAGAGCTTCTTGTGCCCCTCACACATACATTGTGTTATATTTTCCATGTTTCTTACTCATACTTATGTTATGTTTGCTCCTCATATTATGTTTTTTTTGTTGTTCTAGTAGTTAAGTTTGTACTTTGTATTTATGCTATAAATGTATCCTAATAAAATGTATCACACTCCGGTATCATTATTCTTAAGATTCAAAGCATTTTCAAACATGATCTGAAGTAAACAAGAGCTGGTATTGGAGCTGGTATCTTGACATCGTCAAAACAAGGGAAAGTCACAACAACACAATCAAGTAGATAGCAACATAAGTAGGGTACACAAGGGACAGGACAAGTGTAGGGGCATAAGGTCAAATCACTGATGCCTTTGGTCCGAGTGAGTGTAGGTCGCATCTCACCAGGCATCAAAGTCTCATCAGGGTAGTTCATGAGACAGCATCCAAGCCGAGCCAGTTCTTTGGGTAGGGTTTTCCAGGGGAAGTCGGTTTGGGTACGCCCATGCAGGACACCGCCAACAGATGCTAAAATTAAAGTTAAGATTAGTGGAAAAGGGAGGCGACAAAACTTACCAACAAGCGCCGTTATACCACCCATAATACAAGGAATATCATTGAGGGTCTTCCATCCGTCATTGACTTGGAGACTTGCGGGGACCTCACTATCTCCTGGGTCCTCTGTCGACACAGCCGCATCCACAAGCTAGAAGTAATCAGCAGAATCCAGATATGAAACTGACTGGGAGACTTACAAGGTGAGTAATGGTAAAGGAGTGAGCATCCGTCTGCGTGGCAACATCAAAAAGGGATGAGGACTTGGATATCGTTGCAGTCATCTTGAAACAGAAGGTACTAAGTTAATTGATAACATGCAAAAAGAGACCATGGAAAATTTTGGACAATAAATAATTACAGTAAGTTCGAAGAATTCGAAGCCATGAGTTTGAACATTGAGGATAGTGCCAAAAAACTGACTTACCAAAGGTGGTAAATGGGCGCGGAATAGTAAATCAAGCGCCCAAGAGGGTTGCATGTTTGCCTTGAGGCTCATAGAGGCTACTGGGGGGCTCCTTCAAGGCTCCTGCAGGGTGAAATGGCATTGGTGAGCCAATGATATTGAAAATACAAATCGCCCTGAGTTGTGAAGACAAATGCACAGGCATTCACTGCCAGCCAAGCTGTCTGAATTGGTGTCATCGACTCTGATGGTACGCCCCATCATACTAATATAAAAATAAAGGCAGGAACTCCATGTTTGATGGCCGTATTGCATTCTGACAAGTAACAAGACAGTATCGCAATATGAACTTAAGATCAACTTTACTATTTACACACTTTTGATCATTCGTCCACTTGCGAGTCTCTATGGGTCACAAAGCTAAGTACTTTACATTCCAAGAGAAAATGGAAGCTGCACATCGACACAAAGCATCATATGCTCGGTCAGAATGGTAAGTATTTTACAGTCATTTGTTGGTTTTGTTTTTTGTATTCATATTTTGCAGGGGTAAAATTGTTCAACAAGCTCAGAATGCTCATGCTTACGCCAAACATCATGGTCGACGTGGGCCTCGTACAATATCCAAGGATCTGCATGATCTTCAAGCGTCTTCTCTATTCCAATGTTTGACCTTCTCCCTTCCTGATTCTCATCTCTTTCACCAATCCCTCACCCGATCCAACTTGATCGATGAATCTGATCTCTTGCAGTGGGACAAAGCCCCTCCTTACGACCTTCCAACTCCACCTGACTCGCTAGAGGAAGACCGATTCACACAGAACCTCGTGGATGTGATGCACAGCTGTCACTTGTGCGCAGAAAGGGAATCACACACCCGCCACACAGCCATGTATAACATGGGTCGAATCTCTGAGGTTCTGGAGGAGATTCAAGAGGCACATCAGAGGTTAGTTACAGGTTGGGATGAGCTTCATGCTCGTGTCACCAACTTGCAGACATGCACAAGACACAAGATCATGGCTGAATGCTACTGCCAGTGGGTAGCATGAAGGATCGTGATTTATCAAATGGAGAAGGACTCACTAATTGCTGGGAAGAATCCATATGTCTAGACATGCGCACTAGAATACTGGGATAGAAAGTACACGACATCATAGATAATATCGAAGATCGCTCATTTCATCCTCTCGGAGTTGTGTAAGTTGTTGTCCACATAGGACAGCAATGATTGTTGCTAATACCCATATGCCACAATCATAACCATTAGTCTGAAGAGGTTTGAGCTGCATGAATCATCAACAGAGGGCTTAGATGCTGAGACACGTCATTGAACTTACAGTCAATGGGCGAGCTACCCATCCATCCAGATCAATATGAACATTCTTATCTCATTGACATGCCACCATCAGAAGTCGACAAATTTCATGACATCCTGTAAATTTATTAAAATGAATACTGCACGCAAGTTGAAGCGAACCTACTTTGACATCCTGTTTCCAAGGTCTCCGCTCAGCTAGACTATCAAAGAGATGAAGCTCTTTTCTTGACAAGTAAATGATGCAAACGACCCAATGGCCAACATCAGATGGCCAATGAATTGGGAGAACCCACACATCTTTCTCCCAATAGCGTGTCCATGATGTATTGCACCAGAGCATATCATCAGCTGCATTATAGCGGATGCGAGGAAGATCATATGTGTCATATCCCAAATCTCCAACACCCACAAACTCTTTCCAGTAGCACGCTTCCTCCGGACCGCCGGACCTGATCTCCAGATAGGTCCACTCCACCAGACTTAACCCCAATTAGTATTCCCCCTTACTTCCGGCCCTCCGGCTTCTGTTGATATCCGACTGCTTATTGATATCCGGTACCTGTTTCATTTCCAGACTCATTTCCTTATGATCCGTCTTACTTTACTTGATCCGCTCGGACTTACTAATAGACTCACCATATGCTTTCCTCACTGCCTTCTGTACTCTGAATTACTGATCATTAGTATACCTACAGTATATAAACTCCTGTACTTTGTTGTAACACCTCGGTTTGAATATTATACATAGTCCTGCTCATTCCTGTCCCTCCAGACTTGAGTTCTCCGACTCTCGTCAATCTCCAACACTAGACTAGGGTAGACCCCTAAGTCTCTTCCTATTACCAGCTCTACCTTTGGGTAGTCTATTCCTATTTCTTTCTGCTACCAGCTCCAGCCCTAAGCAGTCCAACTCTTGATTGATATCTACTATACTACCGGGTCACATACAACAGGACTTATAGTACTACTGGACCCCCAGAAATTAGGGGCATGTACTCGGGTAAGGGGTGCAGCGCACAAGCTGAAGCCAAGCCCCTCAGATCTAGTCCTCCCTTGAGCACGGCCTTAACAGTACGTAGAGAAGACAGCTATGGCAGGATTAGGCATGTCCTTCTGCAGAAGGATGGTACAACCATTGATACACACGTCATTGAGGAACACTGTCGGACAAGCAAGAAAACCTATGTCTCTCGGGCTCGAACACTTGGCAGGGGGAAACCTCCAGTTGACGACGTGGTTCTAGTAGCTACACGTCCAGGCATGATGACATGCGAGTCTTGAGATGGGACATGGAAGTCATCAATTAGGAGACCCTACCAATACATTAGTGATATTTGGCCTATCAATGATATTGATGCACCTTGGGGCAATCCCACACCATGTCAGCACAAACATTAGACATGGAGTCTTGATCCTCATTGAACTCTGCTCCAGCACTATCACCCTCCAGAATATCGGCAAGTGCAGCTTGCTCGGGTCCGACCTCTGCGGGGTCATCTGCCTCGGGCAGCACTGGCTCATCCTTGGGATCAGGATCCTGCACTGTCACACTCACCAAATGAAGAGGGATACCGTGAGTACCTCCAGAGTAGGTTATAGCCCTGTCTAGCACCTCTTTTGCACAACTGCTAAATCGAACCGAAGATGCTAGTGCATTCGACCATCACACCTGAAGTCTGAGAAAATGCGAGCACCTCTGTTGTAATGGAACAAGTAAGCACTCATCTATATATAAGAATATCGTCAA
>JABCPV010000844.1:0-10336 GCA_016584345.1 Suillus ampliporus | reverse complement strand
TGAGTGTATCACCAGAAGGAATGACGATGATTTAATCGAAGGCACTCGCCACATCTTACTACAGCTCGTGCAATGTCACGACCAATTCTTTGGACAGATGCCTGGCATAATTTGAAAACACTCCGATCAAGCATGTGGCTTGATGCAGCAGTGGCGAACTTTTATCTGTTACATGTCTGGTATGAAGGGCTAGGCCGAACCTGCATGAGATATCTGGACATGTATGCAGCAATGGCGGTTGACTTGTGCGATGCTGAGCTGGATGAAATAAGGAGGAACCACTTCATCCTTCCAAATGCTGCATGTCCCATAGTTCCTGTTGGATTCATCATTCATCATTCACAACATTTCTTCGCCGTCATATTTGATTTTATGCGACACACAGCACACGTCCTTGGTCGCCATATTTCGGATGACGCCATGCACGTCGATGGGACCAACCCGAACGACTGGGAGGCGTGGGGAGGGCCTAGATATTGGAGGAATGTTGCAGCACTACACGGATGGACGGTAGGAGATGCCACTGATGTTTGCATCAGGGTGCAAGATTGGGCTCAAAACGGAGTGGACTGCGGCCCGATAGCATGCTCCGTGCTGGAGCAAGCTCTAACGTGCGGGCTGGACAGATATGGGAATGTGCCGCCGATACACATAAAATGTGGGCACATACTGCGCATGGACATATTCCGCATTGTTTCTGGGCGGATTGAGATCAGCTGCAGAGATTACATGATGCTCCTGGACGGTCCCCAAACTCATTGGATCGCTCATGAAATCCCACATGAGGATGTCATTCTGCGATACAGCGCGGGAAGCAATCGGAGTCCGAATGCCTGGGTCTGCTGGAGCAACTGGCTGCTTTAAGCGCAATATGCGCAGATTGCAGACACACTGTGCTCATCCAGGATACTGGAGACCGCTTTCACACCGTCGATGATCACAATGTAACCTCCTATGACGATGATAATCAATTTGAGGATGAGGAGGTAGTCGAGCAATGCAGAGTATCAGAGGGTCAGTATAACACATTTTACTTGATACGGAGCACTGTGATGACATTGATACATTCTTGCAATTCTGTCATAGTACCATCGAACACAGCACAAAAGGCACAGACCCGACCTGTGTTGCGTCGACTGAGGAGGGATCATAGACAGAAACCTGGAAGACATCCTGTTATCCGTGTTACGATCAGCCCTGTACCAGGGGGCACAACTACATCTGGACCTGTTGCCAATTTGAAGGACCATGTAAATTCCACACAAGGATCCGCAGGGCGTGGTCGAGGCCGTCCCAAAAGACGATCTGGATGTCACCATGGGTCAAGTCAGTCCTCATGGATAGTGTATTTGGAAGGCCTGTTAACCGTTCATTTCAGGATTGAAGAAACATGTGCGTCTGAACCTCCCTGAGGGACAGGATAAATTTGAGTTCATTGCGCATGATACACGAGTGACTGGTCAGTAATATTATATCTTCCATTTAAACCCATAAGCTGCAACATCGAATTCCCAGCATCCCAGCAACAGGTCTGCCGTCGATCACATATGAGTGATCATGAATTTCAAGACGAGAGTGAGGAACACATCGAGGAATCACAGTGTGAGCGTCGTTAGTCTTCTATTTGCTGCGTATGTGTGTTAAATGACTGTGTCTTCGATTAGGGAGTCCACCACGATCGTCGAGAGCAATACAAGATGATGATTACAGACCTTCGCCACCACCGCTGCCTGAGGTCCGGTCACCCTCGCTTGAAGCCCCACTGTCGCCACTAGCTAAACCAACGGTTGTGGAAATTGCTTGTGAGTTCAGAATAATGTTGATTTAACAAGAAACACTCATCTCTATCGATTACAGGTCGTGCAATGGCCCGACCAGTCGTGTGGACTTCTGCCTGGCACAACTGGAGAACCCTTGGGCTGAACGAGCGGCTTGAAGCGACGGTTGCAAACTTCTACCTGTTGCATGTTTGGTATGAGGCGCTGAGCAGATCACGCATGAGATACGTGGACCTGTGTGTAGTGATGGCAAACAACATGGCGGATGAAGACATGGAGCTCTTTAGGAGGAACCATTTTGTGCCTCATGAAGGCGCATGTCCTGTGGTCCCTGTGGGATTCATAGTCCATGATTCCGAATGTTTCTTCGCTGTCATCCTCGACTTTCAGAAACGCACAGCGCATGTTCTGGGTCGCCAAATGTCTGATGGCGCAATAGACGTAGATGGAGCAGATCCACATGATTGGAGCAATTGGAGAGGACCGGAATATTGGAGGAAAAATCGCGGCCCTTCATGACTGGAGCCCAGGAGATGTCACAGACGTATCAGTGATACCTAGAGATTCGACAAAAACTGGGGTGGACTGCGGTCCCATGGCATGCTCTGTGCTGGAGCAATGCATGATCTCAGGAGTGGATGAGCGCGGTAACCTACCACCGTTTCAAGTGCAATGCGGGCACAAACTGCGCATACACATGTTGCGCATGGTTGCTGGATGCATCAAGATGAGCTGTAGCGACTACCTGATGCTCCTGGACAACCGACCGGACGATTGGCTAGAAGATGATATGCCAGATGAGGAGGTCATAAATTCCATTCAGAATGGGAAGCATCAGGCCGAATGCCTCGAGCTCTTGCGGAAATTGACTATCGTGAGCGCTACATGCTCAGCATGCCAATGTTCTGTGCTCAACCACGATGATGACAACGACTCACACCATCGGGAGAATCATGGTGACACTGCAGTTAATCATGATAATGCGGAAGACGATTATGGTGAAGACGAGGATACCCTCTGCACAGTCCTACCTGCAGAGAGAAAGGCAGAACTCGCCCGACTTTTCAAAGCAAACAAGGAACTGGCCGGATCTCGCAATCGTAATGCCATACCTGCTCGTGCTGTCGGCACACACCTTCAACTGGAGCCAGAGCTGCCAACTGATGTCGATGGTCAAGTCGATTCACAACGCTCCAAATCAGCTTCAGAAACTCGTAGGCGAGTGTCCAACTGGAATATGGGAAGCAACAAACGATATCCTCGTCCCATCGCTCCAGTCCCCCTAGCCGCATATACAGGCAGAAGATGGATTCAGGACGATCGCACCTTCGACGATTATGAGGGTGGACCTACAATCGAGATGCTGAGACCTCCAAGTGACGTCAATCCCACAATGACATTCCTGGACAGAGGAATGCAGCTGTCCACTGCTTGGGCGAACTGGGTCGATCATGGGTACAGGATTACCCCTAGTTCCTTCCACATATTCTATCAATGCGACCCCATAGCTACAATGGCACACATCATGCCAGTTGGCACGTCCGAATCCTATGATGCTTCCAATCAAGTGCCGGATCGCGTCACAGGAGAATACACCCTGGACCGGCGAGGGACGAACCAGGATGAACGTTGCACGCGGGTATCAGATGTGGAAATCATGTCTGCGTCTGAAATAATAGACTCTGTACAGTACGACCCGCCACTGCATGACGAGTGCAGGTTCGGACACAATGCCTTTGTGCGTGGCCACACCAGTTATCGATACGGAGATGGTCCTGCGCTTCATATTGATCTCGAAAGAGATGCCATTCAATTTTCGGAAGATGAGATAGAGATCTCAGTGGACATAGATAGCATAATTTGGACCACAAAAACGTTCCGGTGCAGAGGATCTGTCGGCATTTATGTCGCTCCACCATTTCAAACGAAACCTGGGATCTTCAAGCACAATCATACATACGTCGACATTACAATTCCACAGTCAGAGGCAGATGCCCATATGCCCGGTGGCAGGACCGAATGGCTATCCAAACGTTTCCCTATGTCTGCCATCCCTCATGTGTGCATCGGGCGCATATCATCTGCTTCCTCGATGCTGAATCTTTATATCGCATTCCCAAGAATGATTCATCAACACCCAGTAAACGGTCGGAGAATCACGCTCATGCCCCAGGAAGTCTTGGACATCTTCTGGGACAGGGTGTTGCTTCCTTCCATAGGAGATTGCACCGATGCAAGCTGGGCGCCTTACCTGAAGAACACATTGGAGGAGGCGCGATACAAGGCCAAGGGTGCAGGAGGACGCAAAGGGGGATGGGGACCTCCAAAAGTAATCCCCCTGTCTGATGATGACTTTAAGGACGTACAGGAACGTATGAAGCATCGAATACGTGATGGAGAGGCTGAGCTTAGTATGTTCGGGTCGTCGTTCTTCATTCTGGAAGGAAAGGGCATAAAGTTGCTCACGAAGGATGGTCAGAGAGGGCGTTTCTCAGGACCAGAAGAGGCCCTTTGTCGAAACCTGTCCGACCTCGACTGGCCATACATGATGGACAGGCGACATGGCGAGCTGCTCGTAGACGTCGGGATCTCATTCACACCCCACTCCCCAGATGTGCCTGTCGTAGGTGTATGGAGATTGGACGCATTGGAAGCATCATTCGGCGCAGGGGGGTACAAGAGAGGTGAGATGCATCATCACAACACGCTCTCAAGATATGGTGCGCTGCAGGCCGAGATGCAGCAGGAGAGGGCCCAGCAGACGCACATCGCATTCAGGAGCACATACAACCTGTACTACGAATCCATCCGAACCAACAACAACCGAGTGGCCTTCGCTTCCGATAGCGATGCATACAAGCTTTCTCCATCCTACATGGCCGAATGCTTTGAAATGGTCAAGGTCATCGATGGCTGCAAGGAGAAAACATATGGTGTCAGGGACGAGTACAGAGTGAGCGGACATGCAGCTAGAATAATGCTGGACAATATCGAAAGCAAGGTCAGCGATCCTCCATGAATCAGCGACTCGCGAGCTCAATGGCTCATGCGATGATCACCTTGTAGGCTATAGAATATCTGCGATCTGATCCCGTGCTGTGGATACCATCGAAGATATGGTTCGAGCTCATCAGACGACGGGTTCGTGAGATTCAGAGGACCCAAATAGCCATTGTCAAAAAGAATCCTCCAAACCTTGGTATCCTCACCGGCCTGCTGAACCACATGCTTCGTTCAACAACATCTACCCCGATCATCTATGACTTCCATGTCCGCGAATCCCTTGCTCTCCTCGAGTATAGAAATGTGCTGGAAACAGCAGGAATGTTTTTCTTGCAGAAATTCGATCTCGGCAGTGAGACCTGCCTGGATGAAGTGCAGCAAGTCGATGATTTGAATGTGCTGGCCCTTATGGGCGTAAATGCAAAGGCTCAAAGAGATAGAGCAGTGGGAGTGGGAGTGGGAAGGATTGATTCGCAGGCTACTGCTGAATCAGAGCTGGAAGAATATCCGCTTGGTCGGACGCCGACATGGAATCGACTCAAAGCAGTCATAGCAAGCTCTCCTGCGATGATCATGAGACCATGGTCTTGGTCTTCCAGGTTGTCCGACATGGAACTGTCTGTCGGACGACTGTTCATCATGTTCACCAGACACATATGGCTGATGCTGACGACTGATGTCTTGAAAGGCATCAGGCCTCACCCAAATTCACTTCAGGAGGCGATGAAGTGCTGGACCATAACAAGCATCGATGACACCCTCGCTGCTGTCGCATTCGAAGCCTGCAATGCAGGGCTGCAGGACCATACTGGAGTCACAGCTGGTTGGATGGGTCCCAAGTCTAGAGGGTTTGGTGACAGGCGCTCTCTATTCTTTCCTGATCCTGATGCGCCCCACAAGAATAACGCTCAGTGGTCCGTGCTGTGGGAGGGAGATGGATACATTGCTGAGTTTCATAGGACCATGGGGACCATGGACGAGGACCAGGGCATGTTGCTAAAGCAAGGATTATCTGAGGTATTTTCAGATGTCCATTGTCTCCCTGCCAGCGGGTCGAGGGTGTGGACGCAAAAAAATGATGCCATCGTGTTCATAACGAACCCCAGATTTTACAGGATCGACTGCATTGGAAGGGGAGTAGAGACGCAGCAGAGAGCCACCAGAGCACGTCGTACGATGAAGTTGATCAAGGGAAAGCGCATATTTGCAGCTGACCTGATGGACTCGCAATCCTTTGACACCGATGGTAATCTGAGAAGGAAGACGGAGAGACAAAAGCGTCGGGAGATTCAAAAGAAGATGACCATGGCCAAGAGAAATCAGAGGATCCCCCCTCCCCCACATTCTCGCAAGCTCCGGCCATTTCCCATGCATATAAGAGAAACTGTGGAAGAAGACTTGGTAATGGACGTGAATTAGGATATAGATATGATGTCATTAGTTACAACACCACCGAACCAAGACTTGAATGCCCAGACCGAGCTGTCTCCGATAGCATGCTGATTCTGAATGGGTGAAACCCATAATGAAGCAGAAATTTTAGAAGGACTTATTCTCGAGGTTATTGAACCCTATGAATCGATTGGTGATACCAGTTTAGTCTCTAAAAATCACGTTCCAGAGTTGACTGCCACCCATGTCATGGTGCCCTATCCAAAGATCGATTTACTAGCGCACGATATGTCACATTTGCTACTAGCCAGGACTCATTTTCGAGGTTAGGGAACACTATGAATCGATTGGTAATACCAGTTTAGTCTCTAAAAATCATGTTCCAGAGTTGACTACCACTCCTGTCGTGGTGCCCTATCCAAAGATCGATCTACTAGCCCATGATACGGCACATATGTCATTAGCTAGGACTCATTCTCGAGGGTATTGAACCATATGAATCGATTGGTGATACCAGTTTAGTCTCTAAAAATCATGTTCCAGAGTTGACTACCACTCCTGTCGTGGTGCCCTATCCAAAGATCGATCTACTAGCCCATGATACGGCACATATGTCATTAGCTAGGACTCATTATCGAAGTTATTGAACCCTATGAATCGATTGGTGATACAAGTTTAGTCTCTAAAAATCATGTTCCAGAGTTGACTACCACTCCTGTCGTGGTGCCCTATCCAAAGATCGATCTACTAGCCCATGATATGGCACATATGTCATTAGCTAGGACTTATTATCGAGGTTATTGAACCCTATGAATCGATTGGTGATACCAGTTTAGTCTCTAAAAATCACGTTCCAGAGTTGACTGCCACCCATGTCATGGTGCCCTATCCAAAGATCGATTTACTAGCCCACGATATGTCACATTTGTTATTAGCTAGGACTCATTCTTGAGGTTATTTAACCCTTTGAATCGATTGGTGATATCAGTTTTGTCCCTAACAATCATGTTCCAAAGTTCAGTGCCACCCCTGTCATGGTGCCCTATCCAAAGATCGATTTTTTCAGCCTTCACATGACTTGCCTGGCTTTCACTAGGAATCTTTCTGAATGTTATCAAACCATATAAACATGATGGTCATGCCAGATTTGTTTCTAAAAATCATATTTCACAGTTGACCACCCCTGTTATGCTGCTCTACCCAAAGATCGATTTTTTCAGCCTTCATATGACTTGCCTGGCTTTAACTTGGAAGCTTTCTGAATGTTATTCAACCATACAAACACGATGGTCATGCCAGATTTGTCTCTAAAAATCATGTTCCAGAGTTGACTGCCACTCCTATCATAATACCCTATCCAAAGATCAATTCACTAGCTCGTGATATGATACATTTGTTATTAGGTAGGACTCATTCTCGAGGTTATTGAACCCTATGAATCGATTGGTGATACCAGTTTAGTCTCTAAAAATCACGTTCCAGAGTTGACTGCCACCCATGTCATGGTGCCCTATCCAAAGATCGATTTACTAGCCCATGATATGTCACATGTGTTATTAGCTAGGACTCATTCTCGAGGTTATTTAACCTTTTGAATCTATTGGTGATATCAGTTTTGTCCCTAACATTCATGTTCCAAAGTTGAGTACCACCCCTGTCATGGTGCCCTACTCAAAGATCGATTTTTTCAGCTTTCATATTCCTTGCCTGGCTTTAATTAGGAATCTTTCTGAAAGTCATCAAACCATATAAACATGATGGTCATGCCAGATTTGTCTCTAAAAATCATATTCCACAGTTGACCACCCCTGTCATGGTGCCCTACCCAATGATCGATTTGTTTAGCCTTCACATGACTTGCCTAGCTTTCACTAGGAATATTTGTGAAGGTTATTACACCATATAAACACGATGGTCATGCCAGATTTGTCTCTAAAAATCACGTTCCAGAGTTGACTGCCACCCCTGTCATGATGCCCTATCCAAAGGTCGATTTACTAGCCCACGATATGTCATATTTGTTATTAGCTAGGACTCATTCTCGAGGTTATTTAACCTTTTGAATCGATTGGTGATATCAGTTTTGTCCCTAACATTCATGTTCCAAAGTTGAGTACCACCCCTGTCATGGTGCCCTACTCAAAGATCGATTTTTTCAGCTTTCATATTCCTTGCCTGGCTTCAACAAGGAATCTTTATGAAAGTTATTAGACAATATAAACACGATGGTCATGCCAGATTTGTCTCTAAAAATCATATTCCACAGTTGACCACCCCTGTCATGCTGCTCTACCCAAAGATCAAATTACTAGCCCGTGATATGATACATTTGTTATTAACTAGGACTCATTATCGAGGTTATTGAACCATATTAAATGATTGGTGATACCAGTTTGGTCTCTAAAGATCATGTTCCAGGGTTGAGTACCACCCCTGTCATGGTGCCCTACCCAAAGATCGATTTACTAGCCCATGATATGTCACATTTGTTATTAGCTAGGACTCATTCTAGAGGTTATTGAACCATATCAATCGATTGGTGATACCAGTTTGGTCCCTAAAGATCATGTTCCAGAGTTGACTACCACCCCTGTCATGGTGCCCTATCCAAAGATCGATTTACTAGCGCACGATATGTCACATTTGTTATTAGCCAGGACTCATTCTCGAGGTTATTGAACCCTATAAATCGATTGGTGATATCAGTTTTGTCTCTAACAATCATGTTTCAAAGTTGAGTAAACCGCTCCTATCATGCTGCCCTACCCACAGATTGACCTACTAGCCCTTCATATGATACATCTGTCATTTACTAGGACTCATTATTGATATTATTGAACCATATTAATGCATTGGAGATGCCAGTTTGGTCTCTAAAGATCATGTTCCACAGTTGACCACCCCTGTCATGGTGCCCTATCCAAAGATCGATTCACTAGCCCTTGATATGTCACATTTGTCATTAACTAGGACTCATGATCGAGGTTATTGAACCCTATGAATGCATTGGTGATACTATTTTTGTCTCTGACAATCATGTTCCAAAGTTGAGTACCAGCCCTATCATGATGCCCTATCCAAAGATCGATTTTTTCAGCCTTCACATGACTTGCCTGGCTTTCACTAGGAATCTTTCTGAATGTTATCAAACCATATAAACACGATGGTCATGCCAGATTTGTGTCTAAAAATCATATTCCACAGTTGGCCACCCCTGTCATAGTGCCCTACCCAATGATCGATTTTTTTAGCCTTCACATGACTTGCCTAGCTTTCACTAGGAACCTTTCTGAATGTTATCAAACCATATAAACAAGATGGTCATGCCAGATTTGTCTCTAAAAATCATATTCCACAGTTGACCACCCCTGTCATGGTGCCCTATCCCAAGATCGAATTTTTTCAGCCTTCACATGACTTGCCTGGCTTTCACTAGGAACCTTTCTGAATGTTATTCAACCATATAAACAAGATGGTCATGCCAGATTTGTCTCTAAAGATCATGTTCCACAGTTGACCACCCCTGTCATGGTGCCCCACCCAAAGATCGATTTTTTCAGCCCTCATATGACTTGCCTGGCTTTAGATAGGATTCATTCTAGAGGTTATTGGACCATATGAACACGATGGTCGAGCCAGATTTCGCTCTAAAAAATCATGTTTCAAAGTTGACCACCCCTGCCATGCTGCCCCACCCAAAGATCGATTTTTTCAGCCTTCATATGACTTGCCTGGCTTTAGCTAGGATTCATTCTAGAGGTTATTGGACCATATGAACACGATGGTCGAGCCAGATTTCGCTCTAAAAATCATGTTCCAAAGTTGACCACCCCTGTCATGCTGCCCCACCCAAAGATCGATTTTTCTAGCCTTCATGTGACTTGCCTGTCCTTCAGAACTATTTTTCCTGGGGGTTCTTGAGCCCTCTGAACACGATGGTCATGCCAGATTTCCCTGGAAAAATCATATTCCTGAGATATACAAGGTCCTCCTCCCCCCCTGATCACCTTTATGTCACTATTCCGATATTGCACCTCAATAACGATATTGAAAACAATGTGACTGAGGTTATTGAGGCCTAGGAATCGATTGGTGATGGTCCCGGAGCATCCAGAGGGTCGACAATGATGTGATATGTCAGGTGGGCTGAAAAGTCAGTATTT
>JABCPV010000843.1:0-10342 GCA_016584345.1 Suillus ampliporus | reverse complement strand
TAACCTCCAGCGCTCCGATTGCCATCGAAATAATAATGTCTTGTTCTACAGGCCTCTTCGGACACTCAAGCCCGGTCAAAGTGCTTGCCGGGCGCAGCTCTATCACATCTCTGTCATCCTGCTAGCTTTCCGGTATAAAAAGTCGAGGGGATGACGATGACCCTCTCAACATTCCACTAACTTCCTCTGGCCCCTTCAAATTATTTCCAATGTCAAACGCAGAACGTATGTGATGCTCTGGGGTAACTTGCTACGACTAACTGATTTGTGTTTGCAATGGTAGAAAATAGACTGGCGTTAAACAACCTCTTGCAACAACGATATGGTGCAAGTGCTGCTACCCACTTGCGATGGGAAGGTGTCAGAGATGGCCCTGATAATAATCCTACTTGGACTTTTATTGCTTATAGTATGTGCTCAGTTTTCAAGGTGGCTATTTTTTCACGTTGTGATGTACTCAGTCGATGATATCGAGTATGGGCGGGGGTCCGGTAGTAACAAAGGGACTGCGAAGGAGATAGCTGCAGGAGTTGCCTTTATGCAGCTTCGAACGCAGTGGGCTCATCTGTTTCTAGTTCAAGTGTGCCACCAATACGAGCCATACGACGTTATCTTCTTAGTTTCCCGGTTCTTCAAATACTGTGCTTCATCCAACTTACCCTTCTGTAATTTTTACTACGGATTCCATCGTGTACTTAACAATATGCAATTCCACTTCAATTCCTTCCACATTCTGTGTTCGAAGTTCCATTGCGGCATTGCCCGTCCCTTCAACTCAAATACAACCGGAGTTCATTTAAACCATGATCACAAAAAATGGTATGCTGTTCGCGAAGCATGTCAATGTATTGTGAATTTTTTCAACCCGATATATAGATCAAGTGCCGCAGAGTTTGCGCACAGTCGTTGCAGTGTGAGTATGAAGTAACGTAATAAGATTTCGATGATTTACTAACACAGACAAACAACTCATTAATTCCATCCACCACGCCTCCACATGCACCCATACACGCCCATGAACCTACAGTTGGATTTTAATGAACGTCCAAAGACTGACGCATTTTGTACTGCGGCCGAATTGTGCTTTTCCATAGTGTAACAATCAGGCTGCGGGGAACCACCAGCCAGCCACGATCAGACTATCGCCACTCTGTCATGTTTCAGATCCATCGCGCTGCCAGATTTAACATTGCCGTCCCTCGGTTTTCTCCTTCCACGGAGAAATCCAATGTTGCAGTTCGCGTTGCCTCACTGAACATCCAGATGTTAAGGCCCTTTATGCGTCAGGCGCCTTCATATACCTGCCATTAGACAAATCCACCTGGGCTGGCAATCGGTATTTGATAGTTTGCGAGGAACCGTTGCAATTCTTCCACCGCAGGGCCTTCCAAATCTCCTGAATAGGCATAGAGCGGCCAGTGCGTCTATTTTTTTTTATATCTATACAGCTTGGCAGGTTGGCCTGTATTCTAGCGCCTACGTACGGAATTCCGCAGGCGCAAAAAGTCAGTATTGGCCAGTGTATGCCTATCATGACGAGCGGTCTTTCAGATCCGTCACTTTATCACCTAAGGATGATCGGTATTATCAAGCACACGTCTTGGTGATACTTCATTTCTCCACCTCCACCTCATGTCGTCGCCGGCTTCGGGAAGTTAACATGTATATGACCGCAATGTACATGCCAATGTCCAATCCGTCTGGTTGTCAGCTATCTCTACTTGCTGTTTACACCGCTGGCTTGGTGAGCTATGTATATGTTGCAGATATAAAAGAAGCGGCATGATTCACCTCACTATCCAACAACAACCCTACTGATATTTTCTTAACTAAACACTCGTACCCTAATTCGCAATGTCTGAACGTATGTCCTCCATTCAACATGTGTGATGTGTTCGCTCATTGCCCTCCAGATCCCCGCACGAACTTGAACAATATATTGCAGGGGATGTACGGTACCGCTGTCTCTGACCACGTCAGATGGGAAATCTTTTCCCAAGGCCCTCCCAACTCTCTGACATGGTTTGCGACCATTTACAGTACGTTTGGTTGCTAGAGGAGTTATGGATGCGCATACTAACCAACGACATATAGTTGACGATATGAATTATGGCCACGCTTCAGCCCGCACCAGAGGTGCTGCTCTGGATATGGCTGCGCAACAGGCTTGTACCTACTTGAGACGTGAAAGGATCCAGTGACTCGTCAATGACGCGTGACGGCTTCAGTGCATACGTCCTCATTTTTATCATGACCTCATCTGCATAGTTCTATTCCTCATACGTTTTGTACTGTGTAATACTGGTAGTGCTATCCATACTAGTGGTGCGCCTGTTTGTGAGTTAATAGATCGCCTTTCTTCCTTGTTCCGTTGATGGTCCGCTCCTACGGGTTGATGGTGCGGTGTACGGCCGCATCAGTGCGGTGGCGAATAGAGCATACCACATGGTGTAGTACAAGGTCTACCTTGCAAACGTCCTGAGGCCTGAGTACTGCAGGACTGATTTGAACTAACGAGAATTTAACCGCTTGTAATTTAACCATGACAATGCATCATAAAGGGGACCACAATAGCACATAAACATCCTTGGCAAATCCCATGTAGTCACTACTATGCCCTACCATCTATTGGTGACTGCCCACCATTTCGTGTAGAACATAGTACGTCGCAAGTTACAGTAAGTAAGTATGTAGCGAGAATTATATAATGATGAATGCCAATGATTATTGCTGATTCGGAGTTTAAAATATTGTTGATGAAATAGATGTGGAGGTGGGTATTGATACATGGGTGGATTGTGTACGAGTCCGTGATGTGCGCCAGGTTGTGCAAAGAAATATGGTGGATGTGATGCGGGAATTCGAATATTGAGGCCCGTGTCACATGATGGCTCATGAATCCTAAATCACGAATTGCACGCCTTGTCAAATTCAATGTCCGACGTCGGCAGCGGCGGCAGGTGACACTGAGTCGTGATTTTGGCCGCTGTCACACAGAAAACATGATCTCCACCATTTCCCAACGGATTTCTTTCGTTTCACTTAGAATATGATAGTAGAACATGTAGCATACTATAATGTTTAAGTAGCTAAGGAATTGGTTCAAAATTGAGCACTGTAGACAAAAATCACGAAATGGTGGGCAGTCACCAATAGATGGTAGGGCATAGTATATTACCGGTTGTATACTTAGATTTTCAATCGCTCAAATTTATGGACGCCGCCAACTTAAATCAAGTGTGATCTAACTCGAAACACAACGATGAAAAGAAAACGATTTCCCACCACATTAATTGGCCATCAGTTGACGCTCTTTTCTTCGTGCTCGAACCTTCGCCCTACGCTCGCCCTCCTTAACACGACGCTCCTGGTCTTTGACATCTAAGAACATGTTGCCGACGTCAATGAATTTGATCGCTGGGCGTCCAGGACGCTCGACAATGTTCATGTGCGTCTTGTTCTCGGAAGTTGAAGTGGCTGACTGTGTGGAAGCGTCCAGAATGCCTGGCATTACTGGGTCCTAGTGAATAAGTTAGTCCACCGGTACGTCGAAAGAAAGAGTTAACAAACCTCGCCCTCGGGCACTATCTCCCAAACATGCGCTGATACCGTTGTCGCGCCCAGTCAAAGCCACCGGCTTCTTCGTCTTCTCGGTCGGCTTCCACTGCGTCGTATCTATCGCTCTGTATTTTGGCGACCTGCTGGTTGGTATCGTACTGCACAGGTACAGGCTTCGAATCATCAAGGGTGGTAAAAACTTTGGTTTGAGGCACGCCAAGGAGCTGTTCCATGCCTTGCACAAAACCTGTCTGGATAGATTTACCCTGCTAAGCGTATGAGCACTCGTGATACAAGAGGAACAATGTATAGATTCAGAAGGGGCCGAAATGTGCAGACAGTCCCAGGCGACGCGACGCGCCTGAGCGTCTTCAATTGTACGAATAACGATGTGTTCAAAGAAAGACAGGAAAATAATACTCACATTCTGCATGTAATATCGGAATGTCCAGGGAACAGTCAGTGGACGGTTCCTCAATGTGAGACGTTGCAATTTACCTGAGAAAGATGAAATAATTAGTATATTTTATCATCAAGTGGCAGTAGAAGATGCAGATCAGTAAGGTGCGTAGATTTAACCATGTATGCGTCTATAAGACTAATCGAATTCACGTTGCTCATCACGTTCTCGAGAGACAGGACTTGGAGGAATAAGCGATTTCTCACCTTCATCCACGATTCTTCTAAGCCTTTCAATCGCAGAATGGCATCGACACGTTTGATGCTGAGATGATGTTTGACGGCCAAAGCGCGCACAGAATTGACCTCGGGATTAGCCATGTAAGACCTATAGATGTAAGTGCGTAAAGTGTCCGAGACAGGTGGAGGAGGACGGAATGATTGGTTAAGGGGAAAAGGCTGCCAAGGAGTAAGCATAAGCATAATCATCATTGTGTGCTAGTTAACGGATCATACCGTTCCGGGGCCAAGCCAATTCCGTGGCGCGGGATCACGGTACTTGCGACCGGCACCTGCTATCCACTTCTCGTACGACGGAGTCCGTGGGGCATCGGCATCGTTGGGTATGCTGAGACCCTCTAGGATAGCTTCGCCAAGGGCATCATCTTCCTCGTCTGCTTCAAAAAATTCATCCTTTCTCGCGACGAAAGACTGAAAAAATGTTCTACGCTGACATCTGCTCACAGATGGCAGTTGTAGGGTGCGCTGAGATGATGAAGCTGATATACGCAAACGAGTGAACATTGGGGCGCCAGAACGCGCAAAAAATTTGAGGCATTTCTGGTCGGCATCACGTGGACACTTTAGGGCAGGTTTCGAGCATAATTACTGTTGCTTCAACTTGCTTGCAGGCAATGAAGATCTGGCAGTATGTCCATGACATTTACCAGCGATGTGTGTTATGAAAATGACAACGGACTATTAGCTTTGCTGAAGGGATATTCTGCATTGATCCCCCCACTTCACCTTAAATTTCCTCTCCATTGTTCATTTACTAACGTACACGCGTTTCTTTTGCACCAAGTTTTGCTCGACCCGCACTTGGAGCAGTATGCACCTTCCGGGAGATATCAGCAAGCATTTTGGAAGTGGGCAATTGAACACCTGGAACGAATGGACAAAGACGACGAGGTTAGCTATATTACTATCACCTGAGAACTTAGCAGCCAACTCATGCACAAAAAGGACGGCGAGATCGACACACGAATTTATGACCGTTATTTGTCTCTTATGTTGGGTTCGATGTAAGTTTATTTTCCATGAGAAAATACCTGTAATCGTCTCCATTTTGCATCCACGCTGCACAGCGATCCTAGTGGTCCCCCACCCGACTCGTACATGACATATTACTGGAAGCCTCCAAGTCCATTTAGTTCTGCTGATCGAAACAGTCACGAGACCATCACATTGCTCGAGTCCCGTACCACTATCGAGAGCGGGACGACAGGACTAAGGACCTGGCGTGCAAGTTTTGTCCTTGCCAGTTATCTCATTGCAAATGCCGGTACGGTGATACAGCATGACATCAGTACCTTGACTGCCCTTCATAATTCTTGATGCATCCCAGAAATAATTCATGATCAAACGGTCCTCGAACTTGGCTGCGGGACCGGTTTTCTTGGGATTGTCGTGGCGACATTGCAACACAAATTCAACGAATGTCATCAATCGCATCCTCAACCACTGCCTGGGGTAGTGTTGACAGATATTAATGCCGAAGTGCTTTCAAGATGTCGCGACAATGTCCGACTTCGTTGCAGTGAGTGATCTCGGTTCATCCTTGCAGCCCTTTCGAATGTTTCAGTGTTGTACTCCGTCTTACACACCTCGAGTCTTATCTGTGCTCTGTCTCATCGACTCAGACCGTATTTCAACTGCTTGGTGTACTTGCTCACCGTCGCATAGATTTGTCATCAAATCACCCAAATATCTACTTCTCCACTCTTGACTGGTTCGATGCCCTTTCCTTGCCGCTGAATGAGAACGCGGTGACAGCATTTCTATCCAAAGCGAGCGTGGGTGCTGTGATTGGTGCTGATATAGTAAGGCTCAGTTTGATTTCGTCACTGCCGACTGCCACTAACCTGGGCAGGTATTTGACCCGAGTCTGGTCCCGCCTCTGGTCACAACCTTGCGCCTCGCACTTTCCTTCGAGAGTACTCGAATGGTAGTGGTGGCGCTAACAGTGAGAAATGAGCGAACGCTTACCTATTTTTTGACAGAGGCCGGTGAGCAGTCCTCGATCTGTGTAGTGCGGTGAATCTAATATTCAAGTTACCTAGCAAAAGAACTTTGTGTGGACGAAGTTCCACACGCTTTCACTTCAGCTACAGAATTTGATCTGGACACCGCTGGAGTAGATGCTGGTATTGAAGTAAAGATATTCAGATTCACACTCCGCAACTAGGCGTCATAACCGAATGCGTGTTGCATTTATACACCTGTTTCTACACAAGTACTCAAGAGTAATGCAAGGGATGGGGCGCGTTTTGGTAGATGCCCTCGTAGTGCGACATAACTCTGCATCAAGAAGGGGCGCTTAGCGCAGTGGTAGCGCGTATGCTTTGCATTAGCATCCGAATTGTATAAGGTCCAGGGTTCAATCCCCTGAGCGTCCAACTTTTTGTCTGATTTCTCCTGATCCCAAACGAATAGGAACCACCACATAACCGCTTCTTGGATGATGTTTCACCCATCATTCATACTACAAACCAGTAAGGCGGCGCGTTCGAGAGGAGGAGGCCGCGGTCAGTCGTCAAAATCCCAAAGTGACGTGTAGGTATAGCCCAGCTGCCTGAACGTCAGTGTCGTCATACTCTCTGCCGTAGCTGCAGGTCGAACAAAATATGACCACGGGTAAACATTGAGTAACTCATGTTGAGGGAGTGGCCGGCAAACTATACAATCATCACCATTGTGGCTGACATCTTGCGAAGGGAGTACAATGCAGCTACGTGACATGAACATTACTGGAGAGCTTTAACAAAGCGACCTAGTAGTTTCTCGAGAGGTCAATACATGACTGACCGACGAAAGTTTTCACGCACCTATTTTCGGTGCTCGTCATGCGTGTCAATGCCAATACTATGCCAATGTGACTTCCAGCTTTACATGTAGTGTTCCATCGCGGTCTACATACATGGTATTACTACAACAACAGTCAGTTCAAGTCGTTAAAGGAGAACAGTCACAAAATGTGTTTGGTTGGTAAATCACCGTTCCCAAACATATCCTGTGACACGGATCGGGGAAAGAAGACTTACTCGTCCATCACCCAGTCGCTCAATGGCCAGTATAATGACATGCGGTTGTATTCGCTGAGGGGGCAGAGAGGAGAGCATATTCCCATAGGAATGGTGAAACCATCAGTAGGGCCTCGAATGAGTCGGAACAAGATTAAACCCACTCCCAAGGTTTAAGCATAGACTTGTTTGGATTCAGTATTCGCAGTGGAGGTGGGTTTGCACAACCAGGTCTCCCTTTGTGGGCCTCGATCGCAAGTAAAGCTTCTGGTTGCGCTGGAAAGCTATCCTGAGACAGACTTAACCCGCACCGCCACTTCCCCCGACTCGGAGGCCCCATAGAAAATGTCAACAACCATATACGTCCTGCAGGAATTGAGCGTCATCATGTCAGCGTGAGGAACAACTTGGACAGAGACCACACACCCCTCGCAACAAATTCTACCCCTAATTCTTGCGTAGTGCGCAGGCGTTTCTGGAACATCCTGATGCGTAGACGAGTAACGAACTGGATCTTACGCAGTCCATCTCCCTCATCATGTACCTGAACCTCATCTGACGGACAACCTAAAAGACGTCTCAAGGACTCGTCCTTGGCTGATTAGTGCACAATAAATTAGTTGATGCTCTCTCGCAGGGTGGGCAATACCATGCACTTACGATTAATATTATCTCCCAAATTCAGCGAAGTAAACAAAGCATGGTCGCTAGTTGCCATGCATGCTAGACGCAAATCGGAAGAGCAAACAGACGAATATTTGGAAATGAATCCAGCAAGCGCCGAAAAGGCTTCTCGCCGTTTATTCACAATTGCCCAATACAGCGCTGTGTGATCCTCGATATTGCACGTTTGCAAGAGATTGGAGAATTCTGCAGCTGAGAGGGAAGCAGCGCAGTCGTTGACATTCTGGGCGACAGAGGAAGGCGAGAAATCAGGAGCACAGACTATATTACGGACGCGAGATAGAACATTGGCACGTGTCGTCCGCTTGATCCATAGAAAGGAAAATATGGATGGTCGTGTGCATTGGACGGACTCCGCTGATGCCGCTGATGTAGATATTGCGTCATACGCGGGAGGTGCGTTAGGAACGGACTCGCTATCACCGAAGACTTCGGACTTGGTAGCCATGATAAGTTTGATGAAGGGGTAAGTTAGGGGGTTATCGAATTCTGCTAAACAATAATTGTTTAGATAAGCACAGATAGCCGCCGGCACGTAGTCAGCCAATTAAATCGTTCGACGTCCACCCCGTCATGCTGTGCAGCAAGCGATATCAAATGTACGGTAAATTTGGTGCATGCTAATTTACAGGTGCTAATTTGCAGTGCTAAGTAGCGCTAATCTACCATGTTAATTTGGGTTAATTTGATCGAGAATACTGTCGGCCGAATGGACTTGAAGCCTTCACTTGCCTTCATGTTCAATGGGAATATCAAAATATTGCTCAGTGGGCAATGTCAGACACCTGTCTACAGCCTCATGGATGCCGACACGCCCACTGCAGAACATGCATACATGTCTGCGAAGGTATCAGTAAGTGCCGAACATGAAAAACAAGTCAGTGCATCGTTGTCGACTCTAGATGCCCTCCCTGATGCAAATGCTTGAGAGGAATGGTCGTAGAAACCACATTTACAGTTAAACAGGTCAAATTTGGTAACCTGCTAATCAGCGTTAATTTACATCGGTTAATTTCACCTCTTGCAATCCCACTGCAAATTTGCACTGTTAATTTGGCCTGGGACCAAATTTACCGTACACTATATCAGACACCTCGACAGACCTCGACATGATTTAAAGTCTAGCAATATAGGATGACTGTCTGACAACAGTCGACCCCGACGAAAATGCGATGGCTCAGTGTGGCACTTGGAGTCTCGGGACCTCGTACATAACGTACCAAAATCCAGTGGTACCTATTCCCGATTGTCGCGGTCGACCAACGTTGAAGTTCGGTGTTTTCCAGACGTCAGATTTTTTCTCGACAGTAACAAGGCGAAAGACGCCCACAAACGCTACTATGACTTCCCTTAATTGGTAAATCTATTGTGTATCACAAGTACAGGTGAGTGCGTGCATGTTAACTACGGTCCATATGCCGACAAAAATGCGTACAAAGAGTGGATGATCATGCTGATTGAAAGGTACGAATCTAATGAATGCAGGGCACTGAGGCAATCGCGGTGAGCACGGAGGTCTTTTGAGAGTTGCAAGAATATCTTGTGAAATGCGGAAAAGGCATCATGTTCCTGGAGAAGCCAAATGTGGAAGCATGCAACGGAGATAGAATATACGAGCGTGTGAAGTTCAATACGACAAGGCAGTCAAAATGCCATACTTGATGCTGAATAGGATGCAGGCCAGGCCGACACCACATACGAGAGAGATGTGTCTAGATCTCGCGGCGTTCGAATCTAAATCGTTCGAATCTAGACATTAATCAGCATCCTAACAAACAGGAACGAAGTTCACAGCCCTTACCAGGGGGATGAGAATTAAGGGGGGTGTGAACTTCACGTTTTGAGGATGCAGTTTTTTGAATGTGATACGATATCGCGGTGCCCGTCAAAGCTCCAGAGCGAGCTGGAGCGTGCATAGTATTCTCATCATTAGAAGGGTCATCAGAGCGGGCCTTCAAGAGTAGGAACGATGCAAAGTCCGTCTTCCAAGATTCCATTGCCCTTGTTTTTGAAGGAGTGACGGAACAATGAAAGTTGCCGCAGCACCCTCGAAACTAAGGCATCAATCTCCTTGGACATGCGTGCGACGTTACCATCGCCTCTATTTCACGCGTGTAAGGTGAGGGTGAGGTGGTTGACAGATAGGTGACGGCAATGTGACCGCAAGTGACAAACGAAGTAGGGCGGCGGATCATGAGTCAGTTATTGGGGAGCGGACTTTTGGCACTCGACGAGCGCGTATCGGAATTACACCGATCAGAGCGATCTCTAGCCGCGGGTGCGCTCCAACCTTTGGCACACCAGCAACCCCCAGTGACCCTTATTTCAGGCCACTCTGACAGTAGTTTTCACCGTAGACGTGAAAATTATAGGTTCTGCAAGTATTACAAAGGTCGTCG